>WBZZ01002800.1:32500-67500 GCA_019918135.1 Paulinella micropora
TTATTATTATTATTATTATTATTATTATTATTATTATTATTATTATTATTATTATTATTATTATTATTATTATTATTATTATTATTATTATTATTATTATTATTATTATTATTATTATTATTATTATTATTATTATTATTATTTTGGACACCGTGATAGCCCAGTGGTCAAGTTCTACCATCTGGGCCCTGTCGCCAGTTCGATTCCCGTCGGTGCCACCAGTATTTTCATTGAACATACCGGTCTATTTCTGGACCAGTATTTTCATTGAACATACCGGCCCGTCTGGAAGTGTTGGAACTGCCCTTGCGGGGGTGTCATTAGAGCTTATCGTCAATTCTTCGTCCCCTCACGGGTGAGACGATGGAGGCGCATGTGCAGAAATGCATCAGCCATTGACAGAGAAACACTATTATTATTATTATTATTATTATTATTATTATTATTATTATTATTATTATTATTATTATTATTATTATTATTATTATTATTATTATTATTATTATTATTATGGACACCGTGATAGCCCAGTGGTCAAGTTCTACCATCTGGGCCCTGTCGCCAGTTCGATTCCCGTCGGTGCCACCAGTATTTTCATTGAACATACCGGTCTATTTCTGGACCAGTATTTTCATTGAACATACCGGCCCGTCTGGAAGTGTTCGAACTGCCCTTGCGGGGGTGTCATTAGAGCTTATCGTCAATTCTTCGTACTCCCCTCACGGGTGAGACGATGGAGGCGCATGTGCAGAAATGCATCAGCCATTGACAGAGAAGCACTATTATTATTATTATTATTATTATTATTATTATTATTATTATTATTATTATTATTATTATTATTATTATTATTATTATTATTAATGGACACCGTGATAGCCCAGTGGTCAAGTTCTACCATCTGGGCCCTGTCGCCAGTTCGATTCCCGTCGGTGCCACCAGTATTTTCATTGAACATACCGGTCTATTTCTGGACCAGTATTTTCATTGAACATACCGGCCCGTCTGGAAGTGTTGGAACTGCCCTTGCAGGGGTGTCATTAGAGCTTATCGTCAATTCTTCGTACTCCCCTCACGGGTGAGACGATGGAGGCGCATGTGCAGAAATGCATCAGCCATTGACAGAGAAGCACTATTATTATTATTATTGTTATTATTATATTATGTGGCACCGCGATAGTCCAGTGGTTAAGGTCTACCATCTGGGACCTGTCGCCAGTTCGATTCCCGTCGGGGCCAGTATTTTCAAAGGATATTTTCTTTGAAAGTTTTGGTCTGTCTGGAAGGCTTGGAGCTGCCTTGCGGGGATGTCAGTAGAGCCTATCGTCAAATCTTCGTACTCCCCTCGCGGGTGAGACGATGGAGGCACATGTGCAGAAATGCATTCGCCATTGACTGAGAAGCACTATTATTATTATTATTATTGTTATTATTATTATTATTATTATTATTATTTGGACACCGTGATAGCCCAGTGGTCAAGTTCTACCATCTGGGCCCTGTCGCCAGTTCGATTCCCGTCGGTGCCACCAGTATTTTCATTGAACATACCGGTCTATTTCTGGACCAGTATTTTCATTGAACATACCGGCCCGTCTGGAAGTGTTGGAACTGCCCTTGCGGGGGTGTCATTAGAGCTTATCGTCAATTCTTCGTACTCCCCTCACGGGTGAGACGATGGAGGCGCATGTGCAGAAATGCAGCAGCCATTGACAGAGAAGCACTATTATTATTATTATTATTATTATTATTATTATTATTATTATTATTATTATTATTTAGGGAGTACATAGGCCATCGGTCCTTTCCATGGGCTGATTGGTATAAAGCTCCTAGAGTAATGTTCTATGCCGTCACTTCCTTTATTCCACCGATTGGTGTGGAGACTTTCCTTATGGAATGGAGGACTGGATGCACATGGCCTTTTGGCTCAGCAATTGGCAGGAGATACACTATTATTATTATTATTATTATTATTATTATTATTATTATTATTATTATTATTATTGGGAAATCCCGATGAAAAAACCTAGTCACACTTCTTGCTAAACAGAGTTCCAGCCCAATGGCCTCAAGGCGTTAAACTGTGACGCCAACTCATAACCCTTTGGTGGTAGATGCTGGGGAGGAGGGTCGTTGCGCGCGTAAAAGATCTTAAACTCCGCATATGCTGGTTGATAGCCCAGGACCCAGCAGACACCAGATTGTTATGGGTGGGGTTTCGAGGCAGCTCTAGCAACCGCGCTTGGTGTATGCACTTGCACATTCGGTGACGTCTTGCAAGAGGTTGCTGGGACTGCGGAATAACCTCGGCTTAGTGCAGTCTTGCCCTCAGGAGCTCCATCGGTGGCCCCGATCATCAGGCGAGAGACTGACACGGGGGGGTGGAGGACCTCGAACAAGGGTATTGGAGGCTTATGTCCGTTGAGGATATGCCATTAGCTGCATCAGTACGCCTCAGATATATTATTATTATTATTATTATTATTATTATTATTATTATTATTATTATTATTATTATTATTATTATTATTATTATTATTATGGACACCGTGATAGCCCAGTGGTCAAGTTCTACCATCTGAGCCCTGTCGCCAGTTCGATTCCCGTCGGTGCCACCAGTATTTTCATTGAACATACCGGTCTATTTCTGGACCAGTATTTTCATTGAACATACCGGCCCGTCTGGAAGTGTTGGAACTGCCCTTGCGGGGGTGTCATTAGAGCTTATCGTCAATTCTTCGTACTCCCCTCACGGGTGAGACGATGGAGGCGCATGTGCAGAAATGCATCAGCCATTGACAGAGAGGCACTATTATTATTATTATTATTATTATTATTATTATTTTCTGGACCAGTATTTTCATTGAACATACCGGCCCGTCTGGAAGTGTTGGAACTGCCCTTGCGGGGGTGTCATTAGAGCTTATCGTCAATTCTTCGTACTCCCCTCACGGGTGAGACGATGGAGGCGCATGTGCAGAAATGCATCAGCCATTGACAGAGAAGCACTATTATTATTATTATTATTATTATTATTATTATTATATTGTTAATATTATTATTCGATAGCATAGTTTAGAGAGGGGAGTATAGATACTTAGCTTTAGTATAGTTAGCTAGTGTGTGTGGCCTTCTATCAGTGAGCCTTTCCCTGTTTTTTTTTTCGAGTATATTTCTTCTAACGGGAAGCGCTGCCATTTTTTAAAAATTTAAACTCTCTTTTTATTATTATTATTATTATTCCTCTTTTGCTGCTGCTTTAATTAGCTTGCTCTTTAAGTTCACATCCGAGGACAACAAACATCGGGAGGGGGCGCTCGCGCTCGACGTTGCACTTACAAAGTACAACAATTTCGAACTGAAGGCGTCCACGCAAGTGGAGACATGTGATTGTGAAACTTCACCTTGTGCTCCCGGGTCTTTTTCCCTATAAGTATGAAAGATTTTAATAAACTGATTGTTTATTTTTTATTTGCAGGCTCTTCATTGTCTTTCCCATTGGTTGGCGCAAGAAGACTCCTGCGCAAGTCAATCGAGGTACTGTATGTTTTTCAAAATTCACAAGCTGCACATATTTTTAATACTTGGATGTTGCAGGATCGAAGCGCTTCATTTTTGCTGCGCGCGAGGTCGACACTGACGGCGATGGCAAGGCTGACGAAATCCAATATCAGCTCATGGGTTTTTTTGGTTTTAACCTTAAACACTCTTGCATGCTTGATCCGTCGCCGATGGACTTCGAGAAGCAGGTGAAGCCCGCGTGGCTCCTCTACGTCGGTAACCCCACGAACCCGCCTATGATTTGCAACTGGCGGAAGCGGGAGCTTTTGCTTCTGTACGAAGCAAACAAGGTCATTTCTTCTTCTTCTTCTTATTCTTCTTCTTCTTCTTCTTCTTCCTCTTCTTCTTCCATTTTTCTTTTTCTTCTTCATATACATGTTATTATTCTTCTTCTCCACCAGCTCCATCTTTTTGTTTTTGTTTTTGTTTTTGTTTTTGTTTTTGTTTTTGTTTTTGTTTTTGTTTTTT
This sequence comes from Paulinella micropora, assembly GCA_019918135.1. Classification (NCBI taxonomy): domain Eukaryota; phylum Cercozoa; class Imbricatea; order Euglyphida; family Paulinellidae; genus Paulinella; species Paulinella micropora. The sequence continues at coordinate 36,533 of WBZZ01002800.1, forward strand.
TTGGCATCTTCCTTTTCTTTATTTTGCATATTTACTGCATGCTCGCCTGAAACGTTAGAAGAAGAATCAAAAAAAGGGCCCGACTGAGCCTCGCTCTTCGGGCAGGCCAAAAAAACTGAGATTCGGTAGCAACATTGTATGTAATATGAAAAATGAAGGATGTATGTAATATTGTTTGGTTCTTTGTGCAGAATCCATCGACGTCGACGATGTTCCAGACGTTCCAGACGTCCCTGAAGAAGAAGAGACCCCTGAGCCTCCTATGCCTAAGGGGTCCAGCAAGAAAAAGCCAGGTACTAGCAAATTTCATCTTTTTTTTTTGTGCTTTTTTTTTTTCAGTGTTTCTAATTTCTGACGTGACTAGGCAAGCCGAAGTCCAAAAAGCCCGCGGTCGACGCTGATGAAGTGGACATGTCGTTGGAGGTATAATCTTTCCTACTCCTTCTTCTTCTTTTTCTTTTTTTTTGTGAGGGGGGGGCCACCCCGGGGGGGGGGGGGGGGGCAAAAGGTCTCTTTGGGCGCCGCAGCATATAGTTTAGAGAGGGGAGTATAGCTAGTAGTACTAGCTTTAGTATGGCTAGCTAGTGTGTGAGGCATTCTATCAGTGAGCCTTTCCCTGTCTTTTTTTTTTCCGAGTATAATCTCTCTAACGGGAAGCGCTGACATTTTTTTTCAAACTTTATTATTATTATTATTATTATTATTATTATTATTATTATTATTATTATTATTATTATTATTATTATTATTATTATTATTATTATTTAGGGAGTACATAGGCCATCGGTCCTTTCCATGGGCTGATTGGTATAAAGCTCCTAGAGTAATGTTCTATGCCGTCACTTCCTTTATTCCACCGATTGGTGTGGAGACTTTCCTTATGGAATGGAGGACTGGATGCACATGGCCTTTTGGCTCAGCAATTGGCAGGAGATACACTATTATTATTATTATTATTATTATTATTATTATTATTATTATTATTATTATTATTATTATTATTATTATTATTATTATTATTATTATTATTATTATTATTATTATTATTATTGGGAAATCCCGATGAAAAAACCTAGTCACACTTCTTGCTAAGCAGAGTTCCAGCCCAATGGCCTCAAGGCGTTAAACTGTGACGCCAACTCATAACCCTTTGGTGGTAGATGCTGGGGAGGAGGGTCGTTGCGCGCGTAAAAGATCTTAAACTCCGCATATGCTGGTTGATAGCCCAGGACCCAGCAGACACCAGATTGTTATGGGTGGGGTTTCGAGGCAGCTCTAGCAACCGCGCTTGGTGTATGCACTTGCACATTCGGTGACGTCTTGCAAGAGGTTGCTGGGACTGCGGAATAACCTCGGCTTAGTGCAGTCTTGCCCTCAGGAGCTCCATCGGTGGCCCCGATCATCAGGCGAGAGACTGACACGGGGGGGTGGAGGACCTCGAACAAGGGTATTGGAGGCTTATGTCCGTTGAGGATATGCCATTAGCTGCATCAGTACGCCTCAGATATATTATTATTATTATTATTATTATTATTATTATTATTATTATTATTATTATTATTATTATTATTATTATTATTATTATTATTATTATTATATTGTTAATATTATTATTCGATAGCATAGTTTAGAGAGGGGAGTATAGATACTTAGCTTTAGTATAGTTAGCTAGTGTGTGTGGCCTTCTATCAGTGAGCCTTTCCCTGTTTTTTTTTTCGAGTATATTTCTTCTAACGGGAAGCGCTGCCATTTTTTAAAAATTTAAACTCTCTTTTTATTATTATTATTATTATTCCTCTTTTGCTGCTGCTTTAATTAGCTTGCTCTTTAAGTTCACATCCGAGGACAACAAACATCGGGAGGGGGCGCTCGCGCTCGACGTTGCACTTACAAAGTACAACAATTTCGAACTGAAGGCGTCCACGCAAGTGGAGACATGTGATTGTGAAACTTCACCTTGTGCTCCCGGGTCTTTTTCCCTATAAGTATGAAAGATTTTAATAAACTGATTGTTTATTTTTTATTTGCAGGCTCTTCATTGTCTTTCCCATTGGTTGGCGCAAGAAGACTCCTGCGCAAGTCAATCGAGGTACTGTATGTTTTTCAAAATTCACAAGCTGCACATATTTTTAATACTTGGATGTTGCAGGATCGAAGCGCTTCATTTTTGCTGCGCGCGAGGTCGACACTGACGGCGATGGCAAGGCTGACGAAATCCAATATCAGCTCATGGGTTTTTTTGGTTTTAACCTTAAACACTCTTGCATGCTTGATCCGTCGCCGATGGACTTCGAGAAGCAGGTGAAGCCCGCGTGGCTCCTCTACGTCGGTAACCCCACGAACCCGCCTATGATTTGCAACTGGCGGAAGCGGGAGCTTTTGCTTCTGTACGAAGCAAACAAGGTCATTTCTTCTTCTTCTTCTTCTTCTTCTTCTTCTTCTTCTTCTTCTTCTTCTTCCTCTTCTTCTTCCATTTTTCTTTTTCTTCTTCATATACATGTTATTATTCTTCTTCTCCACCAGCTCCATCTTTTTGTTTTTGTTTTTGTTTTTGTTTTTGTTTTTGTTTTTGTTTTTTTTGGCATCTTCCTTTTCTTTATTTTGCATATTTACTGCATGCTCGCCTGAAACGTTAGAAGAAGAATCAAAAAAAGGGCCCGACTGAGCCTCGCTCTTCGGGCAGGCCAAAAAAACTGAGATTCGGTAGCAACATTGTATGTAATATGAAAAATGAAGGATGTATGTAATATTGTTTGGTTCTTTGTGCAGAATCCATCGACGTCGACGATGTTCCAGACGTTCCAGACGTCCCTGAAGAAGAAGAGACCCCTGAGCCTCCTATGCCTAAGGGGTCCAGCAAGAAAAAGCCAGGTACTAGCAAATTTCATCTTTTTTTTTTGTGCTTTTTTTTTTCAGTGTTTCTAATTTCTGACGTGACTAGGCAAGCCGAAGTCCAAAAAGCCCGCGGTCGACGCTGATGAAGTGGACATGTCGTTGGAGGTATAATCTTTCCTACTCCTTCTTCTTCTTTTTCTTTTTTTTTGTGAGGGGGGGGGGGGGGGGCAAAAGGTCTCTTTGGGCGCCGCAGCATATAGTTTAGAGAGGGGAGTATAGCTACTAGCTTTAGTATGGCTAGCTAGTGTGTGAGGCATTCTATCAGTGAGCCTTTCCCTGTCTTTTTTTTTCCGAGTATAATCTCTCTAACGGGAAGCGCTGACATTTTTTTTTCAAACTTTATTATTATTATTATTATTATTATTATTATTATTATTATTATTTAGGGAGTACATAGGCCATCGGTCCTTTCCATGGGCTGATTGGTATAAAGCTCCTAGAGTAATGTTCTATGCCGTCACTTCCTTTATTCCACCGATTGGTGTGGAGACTTTCCTTATGGAATGGAGGACTGGATGCACATGGCCTTTTGGCTCAGCAATTGGCAGGAGATACACTATTATTATTATTATTATTATTATTATTATTATTATTATTATTTGGACACCGTGATAGCCCAGTGGTCAAGTTCTACCATCTGGGCCCTGTCGCCAGTTCGATTCCCGTCGGTGCCACCAGTATTTTCATTGAACATACCGATCCGTCTGGACCAGTATTTTCATTGAACATACCGGTCCGTCTGGAAGTGTTGGAACTGCCCTTCGGGGGTGTCATTAGAGCTTATCGTCAATTCTTCGTACTCCCCTCACGGGTGAGACGATGGAGGCGCATGTGCAGAAATGCATCAGCCATTGACAGAGAAGCACTATTATTATTATTATTATTATTATTATTATTATTATTATTATTATTATTATTATTATTATTATTATTATTATTATTATTATTATTATTATTATTATTATTATTCTTTGTTGTTGTTGTTGTCGTTGCTGTTGGTTTGTTCTGCCACTGCCTTGTTCGCAAGAAACGAACGACTTCTTTCAAAACAACGGCGACCGGTATTGTATTCAGGGTAGTTCGTCCGCCGGCGTGTCGAAAGAAGTCGTTCAGGATCTTGTGAACAAGGCAATGTCAGAACAAGCCGCATCCATTAAGGAAATGCTAGCAGAAGAAAGAAAGTTGAGAGAGGAGGAAAGGAAGAAAAAAGAAGCGCAAGATCGGAAGGAAAAAGAGGCGCAAGAGAAGCGACAACGGGAAGAGGAGAGAAGAAAGAGGAAGAATTCGAAGAAGGAGAAGGAGGAGGAGGAGGAGGAGGAGGAGGAAAGCTCAGAAGAAGAGAACGAGAGAGTGAAGAAGAAGAAGAAGAAGAATAACAAGAACAAGAAAAACTATGATGATAATGATAACAACAACAACAACAACAGCAACAACAACAGCAACAACAACAACAACAACAACAAAAATAGTAAGAGCGAGAGAGAAAGCTTGCTGGAGGATCTCATCGCGCGGATGGCAGCTGGCGCTCTGTCTGCTGGTAACTCACCTTCCACCCCCCAACGCGGCACCGGTCTCACCGCTCCCAGCTCACCTAACGCATGGGAGTTTGTTTTAGCATCGCTTGCGCTGACTCGGCGCTAACTTCAAATGCACGCACCAGGTAGTTTGCATAGCTTTCACTTTTCTCCTTCATCTGAAAGATGTTTGAATTTGTTTTGTGTTTTTTTTCTTTGTAGTAGTGTAGTATTAATCGTAATTTTTTGCACTGGCAGGTTTGTTATGGTCGAAAGCGGGATTAAGAACGTTTGTCGCGTGCAAGAGTTAAACAAACTTCTAATTTAGTTAGTATGATATTACGGAGTTAGATTTATTATTTGTTTTAGTAGTTAAAGAAATTTTGTTGTAGAATCTATGTATTTTGCGTGGCGACATCGCACTTCTCTTCCTCCCCCGTTCCCCCCCCCCTCCCCCCCCCGGGGGAAATTTATTGTAGGTAAAAGCAATGTTTATTATCATAATAAAGTAAAATGCTTAATGTAAACAAAGATAAACAAAATTAAAAGCAAATTCTGCATGTTGGGCATTGTTATCATCATAGATTCATAGTAGCCGGGACTATGAAAAAGGAGAAAGATTACCGTGTCGGACCGGTTCCTGCCCACCTCTAAAGATGAAGTTAAAGTGTATTACAATTAATAAAAACATGTTTTAATATTATTTTTATATGTTCTGCAATCAGTGAATTGATTTCCTTTCATTTCCACAAGTTTTCAAAAAAGTCCATATACTTCATGGAAAATTTCGGAAAAAGGGATACCCCCAAGATTGTCGAATGTTTAGTTATACGTCAGAGTATTTTTGCAAATCTCTGATCGTTTTCTAAAGGTAGGTCTGAGAACCTATCCGACCGACTGTCGACTTCTCAAGGAGAGCTTTTCTAGCTTCTCTATTACTATCTGTGTGTAGGTCCAAGTGCCTCATACTAGATACAATATAGAAAAGAAGGAGGAGAAAGTAATCTGAGTAAGGAGAACAAGAAATCGGAGAAAGTCTCAAAGACTATTTTTCTCAAACAAAAACAAACATACAAACAGTGTTTCATAGAGGACAGGGAATCTTATCCTACCCTCTCTATTAGTTTCTCTCTTCACTAGTCAATCGACTGAAGGAGGAACAGAACACAAACGAACAAAAACCAAACATAGAAGCTGACACTGTCCTCCTGTTGATCACTACTACGACATCATGTCGACAGAGACCGCCGAAGTGAGTGAATTGTCGGAGGCAGAACAAAGAAGAGAAGAAGAAGAAGCAGGAGGAGGAGGAAGAGGATTGAATGAAGGAGGAGGAGGAGGAGGATTGAATGAAGGAGGAGGAGGAGGATTGAATGAATGAGGAGGAGGAGATGAAGGAGTAGGAGGAGGAGTAGAAGCGGGCTGGGGTGATGAAGGAAGATATGGAGGAGACGAAGATGAAGCAGGATTTGAACAAGAAGAAACGGGAGGAGGAGGAGCATATGGTAATCCCTTACCACCTGCCCACACGGGAGGATGAGGACGGAAAATGATCGACTTGATTCATAGTGATGGAGAGGAGATCACAGTGGAGGAACAACAGTGGGTGCAAGACCACTATGACCTCACTAAAGAAGAGACTGAAAAAACAGGATGGGGGTAGAGAAGGACACCTATGTGTGGATCCCTCAGGATCAAAGAAGAGAGAAAAGTCGTGCTAAAAAGGATGTCTATATCCTATTATCAAACACAGCACAGCTCCTCGGCAAACTGGTCTCTGATCCAGAAGAGAGAAAGAAGATACAGCATATCAAGTTTGGGGACTCACACACCCACCTTGAATTACTCGATGCTATCTTTGGGGTGTACACTCAAACCCTGCTTTGGAACGTTCATACGGCCCACGATGTGAGGGTTACCTCCAGTACACAAACCCAAGAGCAACGGCCAGATTCCTCGCGACTGGTCAGGAGGCAGTCGATGTAACAAAAATGAAGACCAATCTGGGTTCGAAAAACTCGAGTGGCATATTTCATTTTTTTACGATGGAAATTAAGGCCTTGGAGGAGGGGAAGGCAGAGATGGAAAAAAGCATTAAGGCAGCAGGAGAAACTCATCCTGTGATTGATGAGTTAGAGAAGACTGACAGAGTTCTGACCAAGATCAGACTGTTGATGGGTGCGTTACTGCATAAGGAGGCATGGAAGAGATGGATTCCTACCAAGGATCACTCTGTCCTTAAATCACTTAGTAACGCACCACCGGTCGCCAACAAAGCAGGTGTTGACCAATATAACTAAACATTCGACAATCTTGGGGGTATCCCTTTTTCCGAAATTTTCCATGAAGTATATGGACTTTTTTGAAAACGCGTGGAAATGAAAGGAAATCAATTCACTGATTGCAGAACATATAAAAATAATATTAAAACATGTTTTTATTAATTGTAATACACTTTAACTTCATCTTCAGAGGTGGGCAGGAACCGGTCCGACACGGTAATCTTTCTCCTTTTTCATAGTCCCGGCTACTATGAATCTATGATGATAACAATGCCCAACATGCAGAATTTGCTTTTAATTTTGTTTATCTTTGTTTACATTAAGCATTTTACTTTATTATGATAATAAACATTGCTTTTACCTACAATAAATTCCCCCCGGGGGGGGGGGGAGGGGGGAGGGGGGAACGGGGGAGGAAGAGAAGTGCGATGTCGCCACGCAAAATACATAGATTCTACAACAAAATTTCTTTAATTACTAAAAAAAATAATAAATCTAACTCCGTAATATCATACTAACTAAATTAGAAGTTTGTTTAACTCTTGCACGCGACAAACGTTCTTAATCACGCTTTCGACCATAACAAACCTGCCAGTGCAAAAAATTACGATTAATACTACACTACTACAAAGAAAAAAAACACAAAACAAATTCAAACATCTTTCAGATGAAGGAGAAAAGTGAAAGCTATGCAAACTACCTGGTGCGTGCATTTGAAGTTAGCGCCGAGTCAGCGCAAGCGATGCTAAAACAAACTCCCATGCGTTAGGTGAGCTGGGAGCGGTGAGACCGGTGCCGCGTTGGGGGGTGGAAGGTGAGTTACCAGCAGACAGAGCGCCAGCTGCCATCCGCGCGATGAGATCCTCCAGCAAGCTTTCTCTCTCGCTCTTACTATTTTTGTTGTTGTTGTTGTTGTTGTTGTTGCTATTGTTGTTGCTGATGTTGTTGTTGTTGTTATCATTATCATCATAGTTTTTCTTGCTCTTGTTATTCTTCTTCATCTTCTTCTTCACTCTCTCGTTCTCTTCTTCTGAGCTTTCCTCCTCCTCCTCCTCCTCCTCCTCCTTCTCCTTCTTCGAATTCTTCCTCTTTCTTCTCTCCTCTTCCCGTTGTCGCTTCTCTTGCGCCTCTTTTTCCTTCCGATCTTGCGCTTCTTTTTTCTTCCTTTCCTCCTCTCTCAACTTTCTTTCTTCTGCTAGCATTTCCTTAATGGATGCGGCTTGTTCTGACATTGCCTTGTTCACAAGATCCTGAACGACTTCTTTCGACACGCCGGCGGACGAACTACCCTGAATACAATACCGGTCGCCGTTGTTTTGAAAGAAGTCGTTCATTTCTTGCGAACAAGGCAGTGGCAGAACAAACCAACAGCAACGACAACAACAACAACAAAGAATAATAATAATAATAATAATAATAATAATAATAATAATAATAATAATAATAATAATAATAATAATAATAATAGTATATCTCCTGCCAATTGCTGAGACAAAAGGCCATGTGCATCCAGTCCTCCATTCCATAAGGAAAGTCACCACACCAATCGGTGGAATAAAGGAAGTGACGGCATAGAACATCACTCTAGGAGCTTTATACCAATCAGCCCATGGAAAGGGACCGATGGCCTATGTACTCCCTAAATAATAATAATAATAATAATAATAATAATAATAATAATAATAATAATAATAATAATAATAATGTTTGAAAAAAAAAATGTCAGCGCTTCCCGTTAGAGAGATTATACTCGGAAAAAAAAAGACAGGGAAAGGCTCACTGATAGAATGCCACACACACTAGCTAGCCATACTAAAGCTAGTAGCTATACTCCCCTCTCTAAACTATATGCTGCGGCGCCCAAAGAGACCTTTTGACCCCCCCCCCCCCGGGCCCCCCCCCTCAAAAAAAGAAAAAGAAGAAGAAGGAGTAGGAAAGATTATACCTCCAACGACATGTCCACTTCATCAGCGTCGACCGCGGGCTTTTTGGACTTCGGCTTGCCTAGTCACGTCAGAAATTAGAAACACTGAAAAAAAAGCACACAAAAAAAGATGAAATTTGCTAGTACCTGGCTTTTTCTTGCTGGACCCCTTAGGCATAGGAGGCTCAGGGGTCTCTTCTTCTTCAGGGACGTCTGGAACGTCTGGAACATCGTCGACGTCGATGGATTCTGCACAAAGAACCAAACAATATTACATACATCCTTCATTTTTCATATTACATACAATGTTGCTACCGAATCTCAGTTTTTTTGGCCTGCCCGAAGAGCGAGGCTCAGTCGGGCCCTTTTTTTGATTCTTCTTCTAACGTTTCAGGCGAGCATGCAGTAAATATGCAAAATAAAGAAAAGGAAGATGCCAAAAAAAACAAAAACAAAAACAAAAACAAAAACAAAAACAAAAACAAAAACAAAAACAAAAAGATGGAGCTGGTGGAGAAGAAGAATAATAACATGTATATGAAGAAGAAAAAGAAAAATGGAAGAAGAAGAGGAAGAAGAAGAAGAAGAAGAAGAAGAATAAGAAGAAGAAGAAGAAATGACCTTGTTTGCTTCGTACAGAAGCAAAAGCTCCCGCTTCCGCCAGTTGCAAATCATAGGCGGGTTCGTGGGGTTACCGACGTAGAGGAGCCACGCGGGCTTCACCTGCTTCTCGAAGTCCATCGGCGACGGATCAAGCATGCAAGAGTGTTTAAGGTTAAAACCAAAAAAACCCATGAGCTGATATTGGATTTCGTCAGCCTTGCCATCGCCGTCAGTGTCGACCTCGCGCGCAGCAAAAATGAAGCGCTTCGATCCTGCAACATCCAAGTATTAAAAATATGTGCAGCTTGTGAATTTTGAAAAACATACAGTACCTCGATTGACTTGCGCAGGAGTCTTCTTGCGCCAACCAATGGGAAAGACAATGAAGAGCCTGCAAATAAAAAATAAACAATCAGTTTATTAAAATCTTTCATACTTATAGGGAAAAAGACCCGGGAGCACAAGGTGAAGTTTCACAATCACATGTCTCCACTTGCGTGGACGCCTTCAGTTCGAAATTGTTGTACTTTGTAAGTGCAACGTCGGGCGCGAGCGCCCCCTCCCGATGTTTGTTGTCCTCGGATGTGAACTTAAAGAGCAAGCTAATTAAAGCAGCAGCAAAAGAGGAATAATAATAATAATAATAAAAAGAGAGTTTAAATTTTAAAAAAATGGCAGCGCTTCCCGTTAGAAGAAATATACTCGAAAAAAAAAACAGGGAAAGGCTCACTGATAACTGATAGAAGGCCACACACACTAGCTAACTATACTAAAGCTAAGTATCTATACTCCCCTCTCTAAACTATGCTATCGAATAATAATAATAACAATATAATAATAATAATAATAATAATAATAATAATAATAATAATAATAATAATATGTATCGTCTGCCAATTGCTGAGCCAAAAGGCCATGTGCATCCAGTCCTCCATTCCATAAGGAAAGTCTCCACACCAATCGGTGGAATAAAGGAAGTGACGGCATAGAACATTAATCTAGGAGCTTTATACCAATCAGCCCATGGAAAGGGACCGATGGCCTATGTACTCCCTAAATAATAATAATAATACTATATCTGAGGCGTACTGATGCAGCTAATGGCATATCCTCAACGGACATAAGCCTCCAATACCCTTTTTCGAGGTCCTCCACCCCCCCGTGTCAGTCTCTCGCCTGATGATCGGGGCCACCGATGGAGCTCCTGAGGGCAAGACTGCACTAAGCCGAGGTTATTCCGCAGTCCCAGCAACCTCTTGCAAGACGTCACCGAATGTGCAAGTGCATACACCAAGCGCGGTTGCTAGAGCTGCCTCAAAACCCCACCCATAACAATCTGGTGTCTGCTGGGTCCTGGGCTATCAACCAGCATATGCGGAGTTTAAGATCTTTTACGCGCGCAACGACCCTCCTCCCCAGCATCTACCACCAAAGGGTTATGAGTTAGCGTCACAGTTTAACGGCTTGAGGCCATTGGGCTGAATAATAATAATAATAATAATAATAATAATAATAATAATAATAATAATAATAATAATAATAAATAATAAAAGAGGAACAGAAGAAAAAGCTAATAATAATAATAATAATAATAATAATAATAATAATAATAATAATAATAATAATAATAGTGCTTCTCTGTCAATGGCTGATGCAAATCTGCACATGCGCCTCCATCGTCTCACCCGTGAGGAGAGTACGAAGAATTGACGATAGGCTCTAATGACACCCCCGCAAGGGCAGTTCCAACACTTCCAGACGGACCGGTATGTTCAATGAAAATACTGGTGGCACCGACGGGAATCGAACTGGCGACAGGGCCCAGATGGTAGAACTTGACCACTGGGCTATCACGGTGTCCATAATAATAATAATAATAATAATAATAATAATAATAATAATAATAATAATAATAGTGCTTCTCTGTCAATGGCTGATGCATTTCTGCACATGCGCCTCCATCGTCTCACCCGTGAGGGGAGTACGAATAATTGACGATAAGCTCTAATGACACCCCCGCAAGGGCAGTTCCAACACTTCCAGACGGGCCGGTATGTTCAATGAAAATACTGGTCCAGACGGAAATAATAATAATAATAATAATAATAATAATAATAATAATAATAATAATAATAATAATAATAATAATAATAATAATAATAATAATAATAATAATAATAATAATAATAATAATAATAATAATAATAATAATAATAATAATAGTGCTTCTCAGTCAATGGCGAATGCATTTCTGCACATGTGCCTCCATCGTCTCACCCGCGAGGGGAGTACGAAGATTTGACGATAGGCTCTACTGACATCCCCGCAAGGCAGCTCCAAGCCTTCCAGACAGACCAATACTTTCAAAGAAAATATCCTTTGAAAATACTGGCACCGACGGGAATCGAACTGGCGACAGGTCCCAGATGGTAGACCTTAAAAACTGGGCTATCGCGGTGCCACATAATAATAATAATAATATAATAATAATAATAATAATAATAATAATAATAATAATAATAATAATAATAATAATAATAATAATAATAATAATAATAATAATAATAATAATAATAATAATAATAATAATAATAATAATAATAATAATAATAATAATAATAATAATAATAATAATAATAGTGCCTCTCTGTCAATGGCTGATGCATTTCTGCACATGCGCCTCCATCGTCTCACCCGTGAGGGGAGTACGAAGAATTGACGATAAGCTCTAATGACACCCTCGCAAGGGCAGTTCCAACACTTCCAGACGGGCCGGTATGTTCAATGAAAATACTGGTCCAGAAATAGACCGGTATGTTCAATGAAAATACTGGTGGCACCGACGGGAATCGAACTGGCGACAGGGCTCAGATGGTAGAACTTGACCACTGGGCTATCACGGTGTCCAAAATAATAATAATAATAATAATAATAATAATAATAATAATAATAATAATAATAATAACAGTATGAAATTTAAAAAAAATGACAGCGCTTCCCGTTAGAGGGATTATACTCGAAAAAAAAAGACAGGGAAAGGCTCACTGATAGAAGGCCACACACACTAGCTAACTATACTAAAGCTAGTAACTAACTCCTTTCTGTAAACTATGCTACAGTATCCAGTAATAATAATAATAATAATAATAATAATAATAATAATAATAATAATAATAATAATAATGATAATAATAATAATAATAATAATAATAATAATAATAATAATAATAATAATAATAATAATAATAATAATAATAATAATAATAGTGCTTCTCTGTCAATGGCTGATGCATTTCTGCACATGCGCCTCCATCGTCTCACCCGTGAGGGGAGTACGAAGAATTGACGATAAGCTCTAATGACACCCCCGCAAGGGCAGTTCCAACACTTCCAGACGGGCCGGTATGTTCAATGAAAATACTGGTCCAGAAATAGACAGGTATGTTCAATGAAAATACTGGTGGCACCGACGGGAATCGAACTGGCGACAGGGCCCAGATGGTAGAACTTGACCACTGGGCTATCACGGTGTCATAATAATAATAATAATAATAATAATAATAATAATAATAATAATAATAATAACAATAATAATAATAATACCAGTCTTGATAATCTAATCCGGATAGGAATGTGAAAATTCCTTTGTGGGCCCACACGCGAACCTTCCCCGAATCCAGAGGGGGAAACCCACTCAGCTGGCCATCCTCCTCTTCCTTCTTCTTCCTCTCCTCCTCCTCCATCTTCTTCCTCTCTTCCTCCTCCTTCTTCCTCTCCTCTTCCTCCTTCTTCTTCCTCTCCTCCTCCTCCTCCTTCTTCTTCTTCCTCTCCTCCTCCTCCTTCTTCTTCTTCTCCTCCTCCTTCTTCTTCTTCTCCTCCTCCTCCTTCTTCTTCTTCTCCTCCTCCTCCTTCTTCTTCTCCTCCTTCTTCTTCTTCTTCTTCTTCTCCTCCTCCTTCTCCTCCTCCTCCTCCTTCTTCTTCTTCTCCTCCTCCTTCTTCTCCTTCTCCTCCTCCTCCTTCTTCTTCTTCTTCTTCTCCTCCTCCTCCTCCTCCTTCTCCCTCTTCTTCTTCTTCTTCTTCTCCTCCTTCTTCTTCTTCTTCTTCTGCTCCTCCTCCTTCTTCTTCTTCTTCTCCTCCTCCTCCTTCTTCTTCTTCTTCTCCTCCTCCTCCTTCTTCTTCTTCTCCTCCTCCTTCTTCTCCTTTTCATCCTTCTTCTTCTTCTTCTCCTCCTTCTTCTTCTTCTCCTCCTCCTTCTTCTTCTCCTTCTCCTTCTCCTTCCCTTTGTCCTTTTTTTGCTTCTCCTTCTTCTCCTTCTCCTTCTCCTTTTCCTGTCTCTTCTGCCTTTTTGCGGGAGGAGCTTCTCCCAATCCGTCGTCCCAGGGCACAGGCTTATTCTTGAGCAGGATCCCTACGATGCATGCATTATAAATACATACATACATACATAATACCTTGTGCATTCCAGGTGTAGCTGAAGCCGCGGACCAACTCCTCCAAATCGCCTTTGCCCTGCATGTTGCACATTAAATAAATAAGTAAGTAAGTAAGTGAGCAAGCATATACCAGATCATGCTTGCAAAAGACGGCGTGGGGAATCTCCACACAATCAAAGGGCAGCACGTCTGCAGACCCGTTGATTTTAAGGAACAATTCCCCACGCGAATTTTTGAGAATGGCTTGCAGAGTCTTGGCAATGTGCTTCGTAGACATGCCAGAGTCAGAAAGTGATCCTACACGTTGACAAACGAGCAAAATGAGTTGAATTCCAAAGACATAACTACCAGTCAGCGCCTTCAACCTTAAAATTCTTCTCGGGCCGGTCTGAAATTTGAACGTGTGGAAAAAGGGTCGTGTTATTATCAAACTTTTGTGCAGAGATTTTATTAAGAGCATGACATTACGAGAAGAAGATGTAACAGCATTCCCGCTCTTTCCCCAGCTCAGAATGAGCGGGAATGCTATTCTTTTTTTCTGTACACAACAATCTGTGGAAAAAACTCTGCACAAAAGTTTGTGAAAAGCGACCGGCATGATTTTGCATTTCCTTCCTACGTACTCTCAACTCATGTCATCCCTTGCATGTTTCTGCTGTAACGTGTTTGTTGAAGCTATAAATGTCATTTCCTAACATTGCACGACCCAGCTTAATCTATTTTTCATAAACCAGCAATTCGATGAAACTCGTTTTTGGATTGCTGTTTTGCAAACTTTTGTGCAGAGATTTTATTGAGAACATGACATTTCGAGAAAATGTAACAGCATTCCCGCTCTTTTCCCAGCTCAGAATGAGCGGGAATGTTATTCTTTTTTTCTGTACACAACAATCTGTGGAAAAAACTCTGCACAAAAGTTTGTGAAAACCGACCGGCATGATTTTGCATTTCCTTCCTACGTACTCTCAACTCATGTCATCCCTTGCATGTTTCTGCTATAACGTGTTTGTTGAAGCTATAAATGTCATTTCCTAACATTGCACGACCCAGCTTAATCTATTTTTCACAAACCAGCAATTCGATGAAACTCGTTTTCGGACTGCTGTTTTGCAAACTTTTGTGCAGAGATTTTATTAAGAGCATGACATTACGAGAAGATGTAACAGCATTCCCGCTCTTTTCCCAGCTCAGAATGAGCGGGAATGCTATTCTTTTCTTCTGTACACAACAATCTATGGAAAAAACTCTGCACAAAAGTTTGTGAAAACCGACCGGCATGATTTTGCATTTCCTTCCTAGTACGTACTCTCAACTCATGTCATCCCTTGCATGTTTCTGCTGCAACGTGTTTGTTGAAGCTATAAATGTCATTTCCTAACATTGCACGACCCAGCTTAATCTATTTTTCACAAACCAGCAATTCGATGAAACTCGTTTTTGGATTGCTGTTTTGCAAACTTTTGTGCAGAGATTTTATTGAGAGCATGACATTTCGAGAAGATGTAACAGCATTCCCGCTCTTTTCCCAGCTCAGAATGAGCGGGAATGCTATTCTTTTCTTCTGTACACAACAATCTGTGGAAAAAACTCTGCACAAAAGTTTGTGAAACTGACCGGCATGATTTTGCATTTCCTCTTCAATTTATTATTATTATTATTATTATTATTATTATTATTATTATTATTATTATTATTATTATTATTATTATTATTATTATTATTATTATTATTATTATTATTATTATTATTATTATTATTATTACTGTTGCTTGGAGCTGCCTTGCGGGGGTGTCAGTAGAGCCTATCGTCAAATCTTCGTACTCCCCTCACGGGTGAGACGATGGAGGCACATGTGCAGAAATGCATTCGCCATTGACTGAGAAGCACTATTATTATTATTATTATTATTATTATTATTATTATTATTATTATTATTATTATTATTATTATTATTATTATTATTATTATTATTATTATTATTATTGAGTCTTTGGAGCGGAGCCGCGTCACCGAACGGCCCCGTGCTACCAATGGAGGCACATGTCCGACAGGATCAAAGGCCAATTGACTGATAAATCTATGATTATTATTATTATTGTTATTATTGTTATTATTATTATTATTATTATTATTATTATTATTATTATTATTATTATTATTATTATTATTATTATATAGCATAGTTTAAAGAGGGGAGTATAGATACTAGCTTTAGTATAACTAGCTAGTGTGTGTGGCCTTCTATCAGTGAGCCTTTCTCTGTCCTTTTTTTTTTCTTTAGTGATTCCCTCTAACGGGAAGCGCTGCCATTTTTTTCATGTGTATTTCAAACTTTAGGTATGCCATGCTGAGGGCTAGCAAGGCGCCGATATATGTGGCACACCGTGGTGGTGGCTACGGAGTCTTTGCTGATAAATACCTTCCTCCTTCTTTTCAGCTTGGGCTCCTCGAACCAGGAGGAAAGTCTTTGCGTGCTGCAGATCATGCTGCATTTTCTGATCATTTCACTATGAAAATTGGGAGTTCCCTGCAAACAGGGATGCATCCAATTAAATTCATTAACGAATCGAGCAGGAATGCAATGCATCTCATCAACTCTTCATCGCAAGGGTTCAACAAGCTCGACGAGGACACTTGCCGACCGAACGTGAAGGTAAACTATGTCAGTTGTTACATACATCCATGCAATGTAAGTTTTTGTTACGTGTGTTGTATTTTTTCTATAAATATTGTTGTAAATAATGTCAGGTCAGCAAGGGTACTCCTATTGTGACTGTCAACACCGCAATATCGAAAGATCAAGAGATTTTGCTCAGCTATGCGCCTAATAGAGATAGCTACGCTGCCAAGCGATGCACATCCGGTCTGGTTGAAAGAGGCTGCCAAGGAAGGAGCTAAAATCCCAGTTTTCCTGTTCGAGACTGACATTGGTCATGTATGTTTCATCGTTCCTGAGAAAGAACATCCGCTTCCACTTAAGTCAATTTCCTTGCTTCATGAAGCAAAGGTTGAACTTTTAGCGTCGGTCAGCAGTATTACTTCTGATGGAAAGCAACCGCTCTCCAGGTCATCATCTATTCCGCCGGAAAAAAAGAGGAAGCTTCTCGACAGCGTGTCCTCAATTTCAGATAGTCGCCGCACGCTTCTGCCCAGGGAAAGCTCGGACATTACAGTCATCACAGAAAAATCAAGCTTGAGTGATGCACAGGTAAAAAATAAATAAATGAAAATTATTACTGAGAAGATTCTTTTTTACAGGCAGGTGTTCCTGACGTTGATGCTAACCTCGACAGCTGGAAACAGTCAGACAGTTCTACTGTCACTACAGGATATGATGTTAGTAGCTGCAGCAGCTCTAGACTATATCTTCCTACTGGCTCCATGGTAATTTTTTTTCTCTACCTGTCTATGTTCATGCTGGTTAATGTTCATAAGCGATCTTGTTTGCGTAGAACGTCGACGAAGAGTGTTCAGATACGGATTCAAACGGTGATGCTGCATCTATCAACCCTGGATTGCTTCCTCCTCTGGTCGGCGTGGACGATGCGGAATTATCCAACGAGCTTCGATTGAACTTCGACGAGCTTATGGAATCGAATGAGCTGTTGTATAACATCATGAGATTATCACCAATTCCTTACAGCAGACCACGTAAGAATCCAACGCGCCCCTACACGATGAAAAGTCGCACGAAAGGTGCAGTGAAGCTTCAGAGACCGTCTGCGCTCCAAAAACTGTTGGGGATTACCTTCGCCGACTTGGACAGGGAAGTTAAGTCTGTCTGCTGCAAAAAGTGGAAGTGTTATTCATTTATCGACACGCGTGATGTGCTTTACACGAGAGCGAAGAATGCGTCATCGTCTCTCAGTGAGCTTTATTCTTGGGCAGCTTCGCAGCTTGAATCGTTTCAAACAAAAACTGGATCGTTTCAGTATATGTATTTAACGGAGGCTGTGTGCAAAGTAGCCTGGCAGCGTATCTACGGGATCGGTGATAAAGTTTTGTCAAGAGCACACAAACTTCTTGCAAATAACACGAAGGTTTTGACAAAAAGCTACTCAACCGTTCCTGAAACAGAAGATGTGGTAGCAGTATTACTCTGCGAGAAGTTCATGGAGAGTTACCCGGAGATATGCAGCGACGGAATATGGAGGATGCAAGAAATGGCTCAGGACGCAGGAGTCCAAAACTATGTTCGCGAGAATTGGAAAGATATGTGCCTTCGGTTTGGTTGTTCGAAACGAGTTGATCCAAATAATCCTCCGACAGACAATACGATCAACAAAGTTTGGCGCATGGATTTTCCGCACGTCAAGTTTGTCAGAGGTATTATGCATATTTTCGTTATCATTACTTATTACAGGTTTGTTTTGCAGAAGGAGATTTCTCAAAATGCGATATCTGCACAGAGCTTGCTGCTGATCATTCTAACGGTTTCAGGACTGAAGTAGAAGCTCAAGAATGGCGTCGCCGTAGCAGGCTTCATCACAAAATTCACAGGGCGTGCCGCGTTGCCAGCATGCAGCGCAAGAAGGCAGCACCAGCAGATTTTGCTGCCACAGTCATATCAGCCGATATGAAACCGCCAGTGAAGATCCCATCTTGCCGCCGCGCCGCGAAAGATTTCAAAGGAAAAATTGTGTTTCGCCTTTGCGTTGGAATCAATACCTGCTACACTACCGATACGCATTTTATTCTGACGTACCTTGAAGGCGCGGTAGAACACGGCGCGAACAGCAACATTACTATGCTTGCCGCACTTTTACATTGGCAACTTTGGAACCCTCGCACAATGCAAGCGTGGAAATTATATCTTGAGTGGGACGGAGCTGGTGATAACACCGCGTGGGTGATGCTGGGTTTCCTTGGGCTCAATGTCGTTGACAGAGGAATCCGTTCCAAGTAGAGTCACATCGCAAGCCACCAGGGCACGGGCACGATGGAGATGATCAGGAATTTCGAGTTATGGATATCGGGTGGAAGAGCACCTTCCTGACAACTAACATCGCTCAAGCGTTATTAAAGCTCATTCTTGCATTCAAGAAGCAGCACAAGAAGAGGCATGTGCTGGTTGTTCTCGGATGTAACTACGACTGGATGACTCATTTTAGCCCGTGTATGAACAAGAGTTTCAAAAACTACAACAAACCCTTGGCATATAGAATCACCAAGAAAGATCCTGACGCTTTGCCGACTGTAGAGATCGCTACTTGGGGAGACGCACAGGATTTTCATGGAGTGCGTGATGATCCCAGAGGAGAACCGATCAATATGTTTATCGGACGCCCCGGTAATAATATTATCTATCTTTCTCTTTCTCTCTCTCTCTCTCTCTCTCTCTATATATATATATATATATATATATATATATATATATCTTTCTCTCGTTCTATCTATCTATCTCTCTCTCTATTTATGACAGCGACCGACATGCCTCCCAAGCTTCCAGTCGGCTACTTCGTCAATCCGCGCCTGAAGAAGGATATTCGTGCTTTGGCTACTAAATACCTAGGGCCGGATGAGCGAGCACATGTGGAGGAAATGTTAGCAGGTGGAAATTTGACCAGAGTAGAGGTGGATGGAGATTACTTCGAAGGCGGCCTGCCCGGCCGTCCTGCTCATATGTCCTGTGTCGATGCAAAAGGCAAGGAATGGAGAGCAGAATTTCGATTGATCGACGAGCTACCTGTAAATTGGATGGAGTTGCCTCAAGAACGACGGGAGAAAATGAACGCACTTACGCGTTTGACCGATGAAGAGCTGCTGTCCTTACCACGCACTTATTTTGTTAATGAAGGACGTCCTCCAGCTCACCCGAGATGGCGTGGTGCAAGACAGCTTACTAGCGAAGAAAAGCAGGAGCAGGATTTAGCATTTGGAAATGCTTCTGAGCCTTGGCGGAAAATTCTCACGTTGCTAAGATCGTCAGAGGAAAAAAAGCAATTTGCGTCCAAGCAGATGGTAGTTAGCGAATTGAAATCATGGATGAGAATGCATGGTGCTGCAACGCAAAACTCCGATCGGAAACAGTTCAAGAAGGCAGAGCTTATTGAACAAGCGTGGAACCATTTCGAACGATGCGACTGTGGGTTCCCTGAGGAAGAAGAGCTTGGTGCTGCTCAGCCTGCAGAACCAGTGGCAGATTCAGAGGATGACTTATCTGATACTTCATCTTCCAGTTCATCAACTGACTCATCGTCTGATCGATCTTCTGGTTCAGAGGAAGAAAAGCATGGTATTAGTTTTCTTCTTCTTCTTCTTCTTCTTCTTCTTCTTCTTCTTCTTCTTCTTCTTCTTCTTCTTCTTCTTCTTCTTCTTGTTCTTCTCCTCCTTAACATGATGCTATCCATATTGTAGATGATTCAGATCGCTCCGACGCAAGTTGGAGAATGCGTAACTCAGGAATCCGTTTGCGCGGACGTCGCCGCGCATGTCGTGCTGCGGGTGGACGTGGACGTGGACGTGGACGTGGTCGTATGTGATTATTTTTTTTGAATGAATTTTTCTGGGTCCGACTTTTTCATAATGATTTTTGTCTAGGGCAACTGCAACTGTAACGCTTCTTCTAAAAACTGAAATTAGAAATTTGTTTAACTCTGATAATGCACCAGAATCTGATGTGAAGCGTCCTCCCTCCGACCCATTCCCCCCCCCCACCCCCCCCCCTCCCCCCTCTACGTACCAGCGTACGTCACAGCGGGCAAACAGAATTTTTTGAAGGTAAAACCATGTCTTAATATAGTAAAATGCTTAATATAAGCAAGAATAAACAGTAAAAGCAAATTCTGCATGTTCGGCATTGTTATCATCATAGATTCATGGTAGCCGGGACTACGAAAAAGTAGAAAAATTACCGTGTCGGACCGGTTCCTGCCCACCTCTGAAGATGAAGTTAAAGTGTATTACAATTAATAAAAACATATTTTAATATTATTTTTATATGTTCTGCAATCAGGGAATTCATTTCCTTTCATTTCCACACGTTTTCAAAAAAGTCCATATACTTCATGGAAAATTTCGGAAAAAGGGATACCCCCAAGATTGTCGAATGTTTAGTTATATGTGGAGAAATATAATTTTCTCAGATCTGCTTCTGAATTGGTGGCCTTTATCACTTATGCTCAAAAGCTGGTGATATCTGAGAAGAAGAAGGCGAAAGAGAATGAGGAGTTCGAGAAGACGATGAGACTGGAGAGAATGAAAGCAAAAGTGAGTGGTGCAAAGGCACACCCTCCGACATATTTGACCCCACCAGCTCCTGCCCCACCAGCCCCTGCACCCTCGGGCTCAACTACGGTGGTGGTGACAAACACGGAGAAGAAGGACAGACAAAACATCATAAATGCCTTCAAGGGGAAGAAAGGAGGAGTGGCAAGTCTCATGCTATATGCCAAGAGGAGCTCAGACAAAGACTCTGATGCTTCGCTTTTGAGCAAGCTCAAAGAGATCAATGCCTGCATGAAGACTTTTCCTTGCGACGAAACGCAGGAATACGAGGCCCTTGTTACTGTTTTTTGCCAATCTCTAGTCTCGGAGGGATTTGATCTGACACAGTACAAGTTTTTGAGAAAGAAGGAGGAGATTAAGAGAAACAATGCAACAGGCCTAGACGCTCAGTGTGAACTGGCGGTGGCCACACTCATTTCATATTTTCAATCTCATGGATACCAGCATCTCTGCACTTGTACTCTCATAGGATTTGAAATCTTTGAGACGGTGGCGATGAGTTTGAGGAGTGCTGTTGGCTTGGCGGCGACCCTTCCGGAGGTAGTTTCCTCCTATGGGCTATTCTATGGCCGCAAGTCGATCATTCTCTATTTCTTCTCGGCGTTACACACAGTTAACCCGAGCAAGCTTACTCAGCTCATACAACAATGCTCGACGTTTAGCTCAGTGAAGTCCAAGAACTTCCTCGAGACACACGTGTTCGAAAATACGGTTCAAAGCGTTGCTCCGTCAGCACTGTTTCAAGAAGTGATGAGTGCATGCTCAAACATGGACTCGCTCACGGAGGCACATACGGCACAGGCAGGCGGTGTACCTGTTGGCGCACAAGCCACGTACACAAACAGAGTTGCCGGTTGGAAGAGACAGAGAGAGCCAGACCTGAAGACCGCATGTTGGAGGTGGTTCGCGGGCTTGCAGTGTAAGGCACAGATGGAGAACAGAGACTGCTCTTTCAATCATGATAGGCAGAACCCAACAGCAAGGGCAAATTTTCTGAGCAGGACGGAAGGCAAGGAACCGGGCCTTTTCAATATGCTTCAGATTGCCGCTGTGAACGAAGGTTGGTATGCCAATATGTGTGATGATGAGGAGTTACGAGAGGCAATCATTACCTACATGAAGAGGATGAAGGAGAAGAAGGAGGAAAGGGAGAGACAAAAGAACTTAAAGGCCTCTCAAAGAGGACGAGGAGGAGGAGCAGGAGCAGGAGGACGAGGAGGAGGAGGAGGAGGACGAGGACGAGGAACATGGAGAGGAGCCTCGAGGTGGCAGGGAACCCTCAGAGAGGAAGAGGAGGAGGTCGGGGATATACCCCTTATGGAGGGAGAGCTGTTCGAGCTCCAGCCCCCCCCACCAAGAGGAGGAGGAGGCTCATGGGCAAGCTCCAACCCGAATTTCGGTCGAGCTCAGGCCTACAACACTGCCTCGGAGACCGATACGTCATCCTACCCGGACACTACTCAAGGTAATCGTTTCGAGGTGGTGGAATGACTGGAGGGGGAAGAAGAGAGGAAGGAGAAGACTGTGAAGTTTAACCCTAAAGTCACAGTGCTTTCTAATGCTGTTGTGCAGACTGGGCCAACGCTTCCTCTATGTGAATACAAAGATGTGGATACACAGAGACTGCAGCCCCAAGGTAGTCTCATACCCGTTCATACATCACGGTTACCAATGATAACTGATGCAAATAGGAAGGCGAGACTTGCGATGGAGGCGAGGAGGCCAATGGCAGACATATCGCCTCGGCCAAGCAAACAACCACGAACAGACTCAATGTCTACGGTCGCGGCGGGTGGCGAGCAAAAAGACAATGTGTGTACTCAAGTACCACAAGACAATGTCGCTCAAATAGTAAACGCACCAGTACCGCAGAATAATAAAAATGTTAATGAGGTGAAGCAGGAGGAGAAGAAGGAGGAGTTGAAAACCGTAGAGACAAGACTCCAAAATTTGGAACGTAAAGTTCTTGTTCTCGCAGCCAATATACACAGGCCCGATGCTCTGTGTTATACGGAACTTTATTGTGAAACATTGAAGACAATATTAAAAGTCGGTAATGATACGATGGCGAATATTAATATTGTCGGCCGGAAGTTTTTAAATCGATACCGGGACTGGGTGGACGGAAATATGAAAAAGTCAACGGGCACTCTGAAGGGAGTGGGTAGCCCGACGGTCATCACGGGCATCA
Source organism: Paulinella micropora (assembly GCA_019918135.1). Lineage (NCBI taxonomy): Eukaryota > Cercozoa > Imbricatea > Euglyphida > Paulinellidae > Paulinella > Paulinella micropora. The sequence goes on from WBZZ01002800.1 coordinate 59,602, forward strand.
TCACACTGAACTTTAAATTAAAATCCGCACGAGTATACCGCATGGACCTTTATGTCGTCCCCGGTTACCACGGGTCAATATTACTATCGTATGACCAATTGGCTACGATGGGGGCTGTGATTGATTGCGCCGCACGGCGAGTGATATATGGAGTAAAAAGAGGAGAAGAGAACGATATTGATCCCTTCAACGCTACTGACTCTTATGAGGCTTATGAGCTGAGTCTAGCGACGGATCACAAAAAGATGGCCATTGCACATGAGGCACTTGAGGTGTACGTTCACCCCAATGTCGTAAGACCGGATGAGCTGTCCTGGACCGACAATTGGGAATCCCAAGTGTGCAATGTCACAGTTCCGACATGCCATCGGGACAAAAAGTCTATTGATGACTTAATCGAGAAGCGAAAGGAGGAGATTATATGTGTCGCACAAAGAAGCCCGTCGTTGGCGAGATTCGCGGAAGGAGTAGGAGCAGATGTCCATATTACTAACGGATACTGTTTCCATGCGAAAGTAGGAGAAGAAAAAAGGGAGGCGTTTGTACCAAGGAGAACGGGGCGAATCCCGGATACTCCACCAGAAACTATTAAAAGTTTTATTACTGATTTCTGGGGTGACGAGCCGACGTGGCCGCGTTCACTAACTGAAGTGAAGAAATGCTTACGGACTTTATTTGAAAATAATAAGCCGTATACCATTATCCTGCCATATAATGAGAAGGCGATATGGGCGCAGGAAATAAGGGACCGGCTTATTGATCATCCTATACCGGTACCCTCTCGCAAGCAACAGCTAGTGGTGGCTTGTCGTCTGGGAACTCGTGAGCAGAGCAGTGCATACAAGCGGAAGCTCAGAGACCTCGACAAGTTGAAATTGATACCGCAAGCATTCACATGCTTTGATGGTTTTTACACTCGTAAAGCTCCTTTGCAATACGCGAGACTCATTGACATGCTGGTGGAGCTCGGTAAAGATGATGAGCCGGACACGGTCACGTATTGAAAAGACGGGCCTAGATGATGTCTCGGAAGAGGACTTAGGCTTGGAGGAGGACAGAGAACCCTCAAGCAACATAAGCAGATGTCTGATGAAGATTTTCAAGAGGCGGCGCGGAAAATATTGGAAGAAGGAGTAGGCACGGAGAAGGAGAAGGAGCTTTTAAAAGCCAAATTAGAGGCGAACAAGGAAATTTTTGACCCCCCACATGCAGGTGGTGTCAAGCCTGAAGATTTCACTGCGGTTATTTACAAAATACCGGGTGCGGAGCCGTCACCGGCACCACGAAGGGCGAATTTGAGTATACATGAGGCGAAGATAGCGGAGGAGCTAGCAAGACAGCTGCTCAATGAGGACTTTATTGAGAGATCGACATCTCCAATAGTCTCACAACCGAGAATAGTGCCGAAGCCAGGAGGAGAATGGCGCCTGACAGTTAACTATGCTCGTGTTAACAAGCACAGTCAGACACGATATGGATATCGTGCACGATATCCATATCGTGTCTGACTGTGAAGGTGCTGGAGGAGGAGAGAAATCCTCTCCCGACATTAGAAGAAGGAAGGAGAGTACTGCGGAATGCGGAATTCTATTCGGTCATTGACCTTAAGAATGGCTTCTGGCAGATACCACTGGAGGAAAAGTCCAGATGGCTGACGGCGTTTGTGGTGGGTATGGAAATATACCAATGGAAAGTGCTTCCGATGGGCCTCAAGCAAGCCCCGGGACTTTTCCAGAAGGCGATGCAGAAGATGTTGAGCAGTCAGTACGATGATTTGTCTGACGGAGGCTTTATGAGAAGGCGGGGACAGAAGGCGGGAGAATATGCATTTTGCTGTATCGATGACATTATCGTATACTCTAACACAATGGAGGAGCATATCGATCATGTGCCCGATATATTCAGGCGCATCGGAGTTTTTGGCCTGAAGTGCAATCTAAAGAAGTGTCAACTTGCCAAGACGAGTGTGACATACTTAGGATACGAGATCTCCCATAATCGAGTCTCGATATCCAAAGAGAAGAGGGAGGAGATTATGAATCGACCGATACCGAAGAACCGCACTGAATTGCACTCATTCCTTGCAATGGCGCAATACTATAGCCAGTTTATACCCGATTGGGGTGCAACACGGGCTAAGTGGAGAAAATGATAGATTTTGGAGACTTTGAGAAGTGGGACGAAGAGGCTTTGCAAGCGTTTCATGCGCTCAAAGATCTTATTTACAAAGACCCGAAAGACGGAGGACTGGTGTTAACGATGCCCGACTTTACGAAACAATTCGTAGTCGATACAGACGCATCTAAGTTTGCGATTGGGGCTGTATTACAACAAGAGGATGAGGAGAAGAAATTACGCCCAATCATGTTTATTAGTAGGAAGTTGTGTGCGGCGGAGAGAAACTATTGCACAAGGCAAAGAGAGGCGTTGGCGGTAGTATGGGCCCTCAAGAGGCTCAGAGAGTATTTGTGGGGAGGACCTCAATTTACTGTCAGAACTGATCATCATAACCTGTTATGGTTGATGAATCATGAACAGACGGGACGGCTGGCGCGGTGGCAAGCGTTCTTGTCTTGTTTCGATTTTACAATGGTCCATCTACCGGGAAAGCGAAATGTGGTCGCTGATAGCCTCTCTAGGCTAGAGTTTAACTCAGAAGTATCGGCGTTGGTGTCCACGGTGGAGATGGAAGACTTGTCCACTGACAAGGTGTATGAGGTCAGCCACATTGAGGCGATGGAGATGGCGAGTGGAGTCCGATATGACCGCACAGGTCTACGGTACAGTCCACAAGGCCCGGATCACGGGATATGTTGTGAGCTACATACCCAGGAGGACGCTGAGTGGTCCTATGAGGTATATGAGAATGCGAAGGCGAACATAAGAGAGGAAGAGGAGACGCAGGAAGTTTATGCGGAGCCTCCTCAAGAGCGGAGAAGTGACCTAGACGATGACCCGGAAAGAATCGGGGTACGGCTAGAAGATGGTACTATCCATATAGCCTCGCCTACCGCATGGAGGCAACAACAGGCTCAAGATCCGGAGTTTAAAGAACTGATACAGTTATATCAGAACCCGGATGAGCTGAAGATGACGAAAGCGATCAAAGATCAGATGAAGGAGATGGGATGGAGAGATGGTCTACTGTGGTATAAGGGCCTTCACGGTCGCTATGCGTCACAGCCGGACAAATGGACCCTTTGGGTACCGGAGAGTCTGAGACGATTTATATTTGTCGCAGCCCACAATTGCCCACTTTTGGCGCATCCGGGTCGACAACGAACTCACATGTTCGTAGCGAGGCGATTCTGGTGGAAGAAGATGAAGGAGGAGATAGATCAGGCGGTGGATGCATGCATCCCGTGCAAGATAAACAAAACACCACTGAAGGCAAATTTCGGCCTGATTGGCGAATTTCCTCTTCATGCGGGGATGTTTGAGTTTATACACATTGATCATGTGGGACCTTTCCCAGAATCGAAGGATGGTTACAAATACCTCCTTACGGCTATTGACAGAGCCACCAACTATGTGTGGATCATCCCTGTCAAAGACGTTACCGGCAAGACGACGGCCGAGGCGCTGATCGATAGGATCATCTCACAGATCGGAGTACCAAGAAAGATATGTTCTGATCGAGGCTCGGACTTTAATAACGAGGTCATCGACAAACTATCTAAGTATTACGGGATGAAATGGCAATATGTTACTGCCTATAACCCGCGAGCAAATGGGAAAATCGAGCGGGTACACAGACCCCTCAAAGCCTCGCTAAAGATGTATTGCACGAAGAAGGAGAATCAAAGAGCATGGGTCGAGGCAGCACCATCATTTGCGTTTGCAATGAACTGTCTACCCTCTACGGCGTTAGGAGGCTCGAAGAGCTCAATCTCGCCATATCAGTTAGTATATGGGCGTGAGCCTGATATCCCGACTTCGCTCCTTCACCCAAAAGACACTTGGGCGGATGCGGATGAGTTGTTTGGGATGAGACTTAGAGTGAAGATGGAGGCGGAACAAATAGTCAGGGCGCATAGAGAGGCGGAGCGCCGAAAGACTGACGCTGAAGGGGTGCGACAAGCGCACTTGGATCAGATCAAATTCCAGGTCGGGGATATTGTACTGTTGTATCATCCTCAGGTCCCGAAAGGAGTCAGCTCTAAGCTGTTCACTCACTGGAAAGGACCTTATCAGATTATGGAACAGACGGGACCTCTGAACTACAAGATCAGGGGTAGAGGGAAGGTGCAAATTGTGAATGTAAGAAGGCTGATTAAGTATGATCCCTTCTTACTGGAAGATGAATCCGTTGAGGAGGCGTTAAAACGGATGAAGGATGATTTCAAAGAGGTGCCGCCCATCCACAAGGAGGCTGGCATAGACCAAGACGATGCTTATCGGGCACCGATAGCTGAGAAGGAGGAGAGTGAGGTGGACAGCAAGGAGAAGACTGACCGCATAAGCGCGGTGGGGACTCAGTCTAAGTCTCCGCGAGAGCATAGCGGAAAGAAGGAGAAGATCACAGAGACGCAGCTAAGGAGAGCGCGGAATGATCTTATCAACGACCAACCGAGGAAGGCGATGAGGTCGATGAGATCAAAGGACGTCCACCAGAAGGAGGAGGGGACGGACACTGACCCAAACGCGGGCAACGTTGAGATTGTCCATGAGCGATGGAAGGAAGGCGATGCGATAGCAACCATCGCATGGGTGAAAAATGTTTTCTATCTGATGAGACCAGCGGAACAACATGTCGCTGATGACACTCTCTCAGACTTATACTTGATGCGGGTCGTGGCGGTCCCACGACAGATGCGTGTCACACGGACACTCAAAATATCATCAGCCGCAAAGATAGTACAACCGATACTCCAGTTCTGGAGAAGTATGGACCCGGTTGAGGATCCAAAGGCAAGACATTATCTGCCAGTATATAAAGACGCAAAAAGTCTCGAGACATGGGATGATACAATTACTCCCAGAGACAAGGATTACACTGCGTGGACCATTCAGACACTGCCAAGAGGAGTGCTTGATGTCCCTTTTGAATTATCGTTGGGCGGAATCCCTAATAAGATCTGGGACATTCTCGAACAGTCAAAGTTCGATCTGACTTTTGTTGGTGGTCCTCCACCAGGCAAAGAAATCCGCGCCAGACGACGAAGGCAGTGACAAAGAAACTATTTTTCTTTATGCGTCTCAAATAAACTGATTGATTGCCCACGGCGTATCATGATTTGATCATGCATCATCAGTTATCAATATGAATATTAAAAAGACTCAGTGATATAACTTGGCATTCGATCGCAACATACGAGTGCGAAAGGTCGATCGACGATAATACTACACCGTATACGGGGATCGCTAGTGTATTGAGCGATGGTGTTCCCGGGTATGACCCTTTCCAAGTCCTGGGGTGATGTTCTCGAAAATGAAATGTTCTCTGAAACTTTCATTAAATTATTTTTTACGATAGATTATATACTATCGTACCTGAGCACGGTCAATCTCTACTTGTGTCGGTATATCGCAGGGTCGGGTACATACACCTCGACTTCGGATATAGCTATTAGGACTGGCCCCCTAATACTATATCATAGGATATCCGCCTTATACAAGGGTATGTCATTAAAAAAGACAATGTACTTACGATCTCCCTGTGAATAATAATAATAATAATAATAATAATAATAATAATAATAATAATAATAATAATAATAATAATAATAATAATAATAATAATAATAATAATAATAATAATAATAATAATAATAATAATAATAATAATAATAATAATAATAATAGTGCTTCTCAGTCAATGGCGAATGCATTTCTGCACATGTGCCTCCATCGTCTCACCCGCGAGGGGAGTACGAAGATTTGACGATAGGCTCTACTGACACCCCCGCAAGGCAGCTCCAAGCCTTCCAGACAGACCATTACTTTCAAAGAAAATATCCTTTGAAAATTCTGGCCCCGACGGGAATCGAACTGGCGACAGGTCCCAGATGGTAGAACTTAATCACTGGGCTATCGCGGTGCCAAATAATAATAATAATAATAATAATAATAATAATAATAATAATAATAGTGCTTCTCTGTCAATGGCTGATGCATTTCTGCACATGCGCCTCCATCGTCTCACCCGTGAGGGGAGTACGAAGAATTGACGATAAGCTCTAATGACACCCCCGAAGGGCAGTTCCAACACTTCCAGACGGGCCGGTATGTTCAATGAAAATACTGGTCCAGAAATAGACCGGTATGCTCAATGAAAATACTGGTGGCACCGACGGGAATCGAACTGGCGACAGGGCCCAGATGGTAGAACTTGACCACTGGGCTATCACGGTGTCCATAATAATAATAATAATAATAATAATAATAATAATAATAATAATAATAATAATAATAATAATAATAATAATAATAATAATAATAATAATAATAATAATAGTGCTTCTCTGTCAATGGCTGATGCATTTCTGCACATGCGCCTCCATCGTCTCACCCGTGAGGGGAGTACGAAGCATTGACGATAAGCTCTAATGACACCCCCGCAAGGGCAGTTCCAACACTTCCAGACGGCGGTATGTTCAATGAAAATACTGGTCCAGACGGATCGGTATGTTCAATGAAAATACTGGTGGCACCGACGGGAATCGAACTGGCGACAGGGCCCAGATGGTAGAACTTGACCACTGGGCTATCACGGTGTCCAGAATAATAATAATAATAATAATAATAATAATAATAATAATAATAATAATAATAATAATAATAATAATAATAATAATAATAATAATAATAATAATAATAATATAATAATAATAATAATAATAATAATAATAATAATAATAATAATAATAATAATAATAATAATAATAATAATAATAATAATAATAATAATAGTGCTTCTCTGTCAATGGCTGATGCATTTCTGCACATGCCCCTCCATCGTCTCACCCGTGAGGGGAGTACGAAGAATTGACGATAAGCTCTAATGACACCCCTGCAAAGGCAGTTCCAACACTTCCAGACGGACCGGTATGTTCAATGAAAATACTGGTCCAGACGGACCGGTATGTTCAATGAAAATACTGGTGGCACCGACGGGAATCGAACTGGCGACAGGGCCCAGATGGTAGAACTTGACCACTGGGCTATCACGGTGTCCACTAATAATAATAATAATAATAATAATAATAATAATAATAATAATAATAATAATAGTGCCTCTCTGTCAATGGCTGATGCATTTCTGCACATGCGCCTCCATCGTCTCACCCGTGAGGGGAGTACGAAGAATTGACGATAAGCTCTAATGACACCCCCGCAAGGGCAGTTCCAACACTTCCAGACGGGCCGGTATGTTCAATGAAAATACTGGTCCAGAAATAGACCGGTATGTTCAATGAAAATACTGGTGGCACCGACGGGAATCGAACTGGCGACAGGGCTCAGATGGTAGAACTTGACCACTGGGCTATCACGGTGTCCAAATAATAATAATAATAATAATAATAATAATAATAATAATAATAATAATAATAATAATAATAATAATAATAATAATAATGATAATGATAAGAAGAAGAAGAAGGAGATCAAAGGGGGAATCGTATTACAGCACCACGTTGCTTGTATTTTTTTTATTAATAGTACGTTTGTTCTTGACATACTGCCGAGAAAGAAAAAAAAAAAGACATTGAGGGGAAGGAGTTCAAAAATCTACAAGAATGGCTGGAGAATCCGCTTTGACGTGCCGTATGAGGATATATTTATCGTCTTTTAGCGTCTATCCGTGGGTCGATGCGCTGTGTGGCATGACTCCATAGCGCATACTATTTGCAGAAAGAAATCAGAAGGTGTATGACGAAAATGCTATTTCCGTCATAA
>WBZZ01002800.1:72500-80000 GCA_019918135.1 Paulinella micropora
CCATTGACAGAGAAGCACTATTATTATTATTATTATTATTATTATTATTATTATTATTATTATTATTATTATTATTATTATTGTTGTTGTTATTATTATTATTATTATTATTATTTGGACACCGTGATAGCCCAGTGGTCAAGTTCTACCATCTGGGCCCTGTCGCCAGTTCGATTCCCGTCGGTGCCACCAGTATTTTCATTGAATTGGACACCGTGATAGCCCAGTGGTCAAGTTCTACCATCTGGGCCCTGTCGCCAGTTCGATTCCCGTCGGTGCCACCAGTATTTTCATTGAACATACCGGTCCGTCTGGAAGTGTTGGAACTGCCCTCGCGGGGGTGTCATTAGAGCCTATCGTCTATTCTTCGTACTCCCATCACGGGTGAGACGATGGAGGCGCATGTGCAGATTTGCATCAGCCATTGACAGAGAAGCACTATTATTATTATTATTATTATTATTATTATTATTATTATTATTATTATTATTATTAATGGACACCGTGATAGCCCAGTGGTCAAGTTCTACCATCTGGGCCCTGTCGCCAGTTCGATTCCCGTCGGTGCCACCAGTATTTTCATTGAACATACCGATCCGTCTGGACCAGTATTTTCATTGAACATACCGGCCCGTCTGGAAGTGTTGGAACTGCCCTTGCGGGGGTGTCATTAGAGCTTATCGTCAATTCTTCGTACTCCCCTCACGGGTGAGACGATGGAGGCGCATGTGCAGAAATGCATCAGCCATTGACAGAGAAGCACTATTATTATTATTATTATTATTATTATTATTATTATTATTATTATTATTGGACACCGTGATAGCCCAGTGGTCAAGTTGTACCATCTGGGCCCTGTCGCCAGTTCGATTCCCGTCGGTGCCACCAGTATTTTCATTGAACATACCGGTCTATTTCTGGACCAGTATTTTCATTGAACATACCGGCCCGTCTGGAAGTGTTGGAACTGCCCTTGCGGGGGTGTCATTAGAGCTTATCGTCAATTCTTCGTACTCCCCTCACGGGTGAGACGATGGAGGCGCATGTGCAGAAATGCATCAGCCATTGACAGAGAAGCACTATTATTATTATTATTATTATTATTATTATTTACTATATCTGAGGCGTACTGATGCAGCTAATGGCATATCCTCAACGGACATAAGCCTCCAATACCCTTGTTCGAGGTCCTCCACCCCCCCGTGTCAGTCTCTCGCCTGATGATCGGGGCCACCGATGGAGCTCCTGAGGGCAAGACTGCACTAAGCCGAGGTTATTCCGCAGTCCCAGCAACCTCTTGCAAGACGTCACCGAATGTGCAAGTGCATACACCAAGCGCGGTTGCTAGAGCTGCCTCGAAACCCCACCCATAACAATCTGGTGTCTGCTGGGTCCTGGGCTATCAACCAGCATATGCGGAGTTTAAGATCTTTTACGCGCGCAACGACCCTCCTCCCCAGCATCTACCACCAAAGGGTTATGAGTTGGCGTCACAGTTTAACGCCTTGAGGCCGTTGGGCTGGAACTCTGTTTAGCAAGTGTGACTAGGTCTTTTCATCGGGATTTCCCTCAAATATGTCACAGTCAACACTCCAAGGCAGATTTACTATATCTGAGGCGTACTGATGCAGCTAATGGCATATCCTCAACGGACATAAGCCTCCAATACCCTTGCTCGAGGTCCTCCACCCCCCCGTGTCAGTCTCTCGCCTGATGATCGGGGCCACCGATGGAGCTCCTGAGGGCAAGACTGCACTAAGCCGAGGTTATTCCGCAGTCCCAGCAACCTCTTGCAAGACGTCACCGAATGTGCAAGTGCATACACCAAGCGCGGTTGCTAGAGCTGCCTCGAAACCCCACCCATAACAATCTGGTGTCTGCTGGGTCCTGGGCTATCAACCAGCATATGCGGAGTTTAAGATCTTTTACGCGCGCAACGACCCTCCTCCCCAGCATCTACCACCAAAGGGTTATGAGTTGGCGTCACAGTTTAACGCCTTGAGGCCATTGGGCTGGAACTCTGTTTAGCAAGTGTGACTAGGTTTTTTCATCGGGATTTCCCTCAAATATGTCACAGTCAACACTCCAAGTATTATTATTATTATTATTATTATTATTATTTTACTATAATTATGATGATGATGATGATGATGATGATCATGATGATGATCATGAGGATGATGATGATGATGATGAAGAAGATGAAGATGATGATGACATGCAGACAAACACAGCGCCAAGCATCGCACCATGGTTTTGAAGTAGGAGAATGCCCTCCACTGTGCGTCGCATTCCACATTTCTTGTAGTTCTATGTATATAAATGTAATATGTATGTTATGGTATGTTATGTTATGATATGTTATGTTATGTTATGTTATGATATGTTATGTTATGTTATGTTATGCTATGCTATGTTATGTCATGTTATGTTATGCTATGTTATGTTATGTTATGTTATGTTATGGTTATGGTTATGGTTATGTTATGTTATGTTATGTTATGTTATGTTATGATTATGGTTATGTTATGTTATGTTATGTTATGTTATGTTATGTTATGTCATGTCATGTCATGTCATGTCGTGTCGTGTCATGTCGTGTCATGCCATGGCATGTCATTTCATGTCATGTCATGTCATGTCATGTTACGTATGTATGTATGCATCTATATTATATTATGTTATGTTATCTTATGTTATATACGTATGTATGTATGCATCTATATTATATTATGTTATGTTATCTTATGTTATATAACTAAGTCGTGTCTTTACCCTGCGCATGCGGTTTAGTCTATCTTCCACTGTCAAGTCTTTGACAGGAAACGGCGCCTTCTTCCCAAAAGCTATCAAATACATGCATTTACACACACTTACACTTACACAAAATTTTCCGCCATTCTACCATTGTTCGCTCGGTTTATTTACCACACCGCAAAACCAGAGAAAATTTCAGCGAATTTTGGGACGGTGCGAAAAAAATTCCCGTTTTTATGCGGTATGGGATACTGAACGAAAATTGTAAACTGACCAAAAATTTCGAGTACGTCTCTCTCTCTCTATCTCTCTCTCTCCTTGTCTCTCTCCCTGTCTCTCTCTCTCTCTCTCTGCCACCCCCCCCCCCCTCTCTCTCGTTACAATATTGTGTGATGGGGTAGAGGTCGATGGAGTAGGCTACTGAAGGAAATAGCGGCGCAGGGGCCAACACCTACATACATACATACATACATACATACATACATAGATACATACATACATACATACATACATGGATTGCATTACATTACATACGCATGCATCATTTGAGAGAGAGAGAGAGAGAGAGAGAGAGGGAGGGAGGGAGGGAGTGAGGGGGAGGGAGAGAGAGAGAGAGAGAGAGAGAGAGAGAGACTTACGCTTGTTGTTTTTGCCTCTTGTTCCTCCGCTTTGGTTTTGTCTACTGTGCTTTCCTCTTTCATGTCCTCCATTTCCGCTGCAGCAAACATACCAATCATTTCGTTGGTGAGAGCTTTTAACGAGCTACTTTCGTAACAGTCGCAACGCTCAACGGACTTTGCTCTGGGTTTGCGGTGTAGAAAACCGAATTAAATTTGAAAACTCAGCAGAAGTTCCGGTATGTTTACGGGTGCGTATGAACATACATACAGTAAATGCATGATCATGCATGTATACATAAAATTGAAATCTGTGTATGTGTATAAGTATGCCATGAATGAATGAATGAATGAATGAGTGAATGAACGAACGAACGAATGAATGAATGAATGAAATGAATGAATGAATGAATGAATGAATGAATGAATGAATGAATGAATGAAATGAATAATCAATAAACGAATAAATAAATAAATGAATAAGGATAGTACTAAGGATGGATACATAAGTGGGTGAGTAAGTGAGTGAGTGAGTGAGTGATGAGAGATTATTGAGCAATTAATCAATGAACGAACGAACGAACGAATAAAGGAAATAAATGAATCAAACGACTGAATGGATGGATATGGATGGTGAGCGGACGAACGAACGAACGAACGAATGAACGAATGAATGAATGAATGAATGAATGAAATGAATAGTATCATGAATGAAATGAATGAAATGAATGAATGATGAATGAATGAATGAATGAATGAATGAATGAATGAATGGATGGATGATGCCAGTCAGCTAGTCAGCCACTCAGTCATTCATTCATTCATTCATTGATTCATTCATTGATTCATTCATTTATTCATTCATTTATTCATTCATTCATTCATTCATTCATTCATTTCTTGATCTCTTCATTTCATCCATTCATTCATTCATTCATTCATTCATTCATTCATTCATTCATTCTGACCTGACACACACCTGAAAGCCTTACAGACGACTGACTAACTGACTGACAAACGAAGGAGGAAGGAATATATTGTAGAATCTGGAGTTTTTTTACGGACTGCCACAAACGAAGGAGGAAGGAATATAATAGTACTTATAATGTAGATCCAGCTTACACCCGAAAAAGGGGTGAGAACAGAAAATGCTTGCGATGTCCCGTGAAATCATCCGTAAATTGAAGCTTCCATTTCCTATTTTCGATGCATCAAAGGGCCTGGTCGAAGAACCCAAGAGAAAAACCTGTGCCACATTCAACTCAATTCGACGCCAACAAAACAGTCTCTGGCTAATCTCTTTGTTTTTGTGAAAACTGTCTAGGGTGTGCAGTACTGCCACTCAATTGATGCTTCCTTCAACGTATTTCATCGCGGTATCGATACACAAGGCATATAAATCATGCATACTTATGCACATACATGCGTAAATTACGTACGCCCGTATATGCTACAGGGCGTGTTTGCGGCGGCCCAGGCGACACCTTGGCAGGTGAGAGATAGATTGATAGAGATATACCGGTAGATGGATAGGTGGATAGATAGATAGATAGATAGATAGATAGATAGATAGATAGATAGATAGATAGATAGATAGATAGATAGATAGATAGATAGATAGATGGATAGATAGATGAGATGTCGCAAAGGAATGTAGTCCTTGCAAAGGAACGCAGTTTCACATCAAACAATAATAGATAGATAGATAGATAGATAGATAGATAGATAGATAGATAGATATATAGATAGATAGATAGATAGATGAGATATCGACTAATGTCAGAAAAAAGGAGCTTCTGATTCTTTCGTCAACCAAGGAAGTCTGTGGGTAAAGTATTAACCCGATGCCCAGCTAAGCCGTGATGTTTGCACGGAAGGGACTGATACAGGCGATACCAAAGCTCCCTAGTACCAGGCGGGGCCAGGGCTCGTTCCATAAGCGCCCCTTGCAGAACGAGCTCCCACCTCCATTACAGAGGACCCAGTAAGCAGATGGAGTTTCGAGACTGTCGACAGTCTAGTATAAACCGACAGAGCACTGTGGGTTTTATTCCGGGCTCAACAAGCGAGAAAGGGCACCCTGAGGGAACAGATTTGTGCTTCCCGTCGCTATTTCGGCATGTGACTTATAGGCGTATGGCTAGGCACACATAAGGCACCCCACCACGGGTCCAGCACACCCACACCATCCCCTAATTCTCTGTCTGTCGACAGATGGCACCCATTTCAAAAAACCAAGCCCAAGGGAGGGTCAGTGACAGCTCAAGTGGCCTTGGTTCACTCCGTGGAGTAAGTGATGAGATCAACTGATGAGATATCGACTAATGTCAGAAAAAAGGAGCTTCTGATTTCGTCAACCAAGGAAGTCTGTGGGTAAAGTATTAAAGATAGATAGATAGATAGATAGATAGATTGATAGATTGATAGATTGATAGATTGATAGATTGATAGATTGATGGATTGATAGATTGATAGATTGATAGATTAATAGATTGATAGATTGATAGATTGATAGATTGATAGATTGATAGATTGATAGATTGATAGATTGATAGATAGATAGATACATAGATAGATAGATAGATAGATTGATTGATTGATTGATAGATTGATAGATTGATAGATTGATAGATTGATAGATAGATTGATAGATAGATAGATAGATAGATAGATAGATAGATAGACAGACAGATAGACAGATAGACAGATAGACAGATAGGCAGATAGACAGGTAGACAGATAGACAGATAGACAGACAGACAGAGAGACAGAGAGACACAGAGATAGAGAGATAGAGAGATAGAGAGATAGAGATAGATAGATAGACAGATAGACAGACAGATAGACAGATAAATAGATAGATAGATAGATAGATAGATAGATAGATAGATAGATAGATAGATAGATAGATAGATAGATAGATATGGTCTATCAGCTCTGCATATCCGAAGACATAGGCATCCATTCCACTCCGCCGCCCATCGGCGACTGGGTGCGGCTGGGAATGGCACTACGCCCCGAATTTATGCAGTTCTGTCTGACGGTTCTACGCGTGTCCTAGGGGTCTTTGAGTGTCTGGCACTGAGGAGTTGGGACTGGAAGAGTTATCGGGCGCACGGTGTGATTGGTCGCGAGGTCGTTTGGAAACAAAGTAACTCCTGATGACCTGCTGGCTGTCTCGATCGGCAGTGGGCCTCAGAAGGCGGGCCAACGCTTTGCCTCGGGTTTCGTAGGCCTGTTGGACAAAGAGTTGGATATCTCGGGCAGGGGATGCGCTGTCGCGTCTGGCCCGCCTGAATGAACGTGCTCATTTCTGTTTCTGGTGCCAGCACGGCCGTGACTCCGGCCTTGACGTTGAAGACTCGCATGCTGTTGCGGATGGCCGTGTCCCACACTGAGTTAGATCACCAGGGGAACCGAAAACCTTTGCTCGTCCTGTGGTGGTGACAGAGGTTGCGGCCTTAATTGCAACCTCCCTGTCCTGCATAGCTGATCCTCCAGTGTGATCCACACCGTCGAGAAGAGAACGGAACTGTGCGAGGATCCACACGGAACCCGACGCAGTGCCGCCCCTCACTGCGCGACAGGCAGTGCCGCATCACTGCTCGACAGTGCAGCCCCTCACTGTCGTTTGTAACCAGCTGACCAGGCCACCAATACACCGCAACACCCCCCCCCCCCCCCCCCCCCCCCCCAAACCCCCGAACCATTGCTCGCAGAGCCACAAAAGAACGCTCGCAGGCAGTTATGGTATAAACTACCCAGTCAATGGGAGACCAAGGAGACAGAGACAGCATATGGCAAACAGAGGCAAGAGAAGACATGGGCACAACAAAATAAACAACAATAATTCCTTAATCTAGGAGGTATGGTCTTCATCGCCGTCATCCCGCCCTCTCGACCTATTTAATGTTAGTTCGAGAGGAGGGACTTCCGTCCTTGATAGATAGATAGATAGATAGATAGATAGATAGATAGATAGATAGATAGATAGATAGATAGATAGATAGATAGATAGATAGATAGATAAGATAGATAGATAAGATAGATAGATAAGATAGATAGATAAGATAGATAGATAGATAGATCAGATAGATAGATAGGTAGATAGGTAAGTAGGTAGATA
>WBZZ01002800.1:85000-87500 GCA_019918135.1 Paulinella micropora
ATTCAGCCCAATGGCCTCAAGGCGTTAAACTGTGACGCCAACTCATAACCCTTTGGTGGTAGATGCTGGGGAGGAGGGTCGTTGCGCGCGTAAAAGATCTTAAACTCCGCATATGCTGGTTGATAGCCCAGGACCCAGCAGACACCAGATTGTTATGGGTGGGGTTTCGAGGCAGCTCTAGCAACCGCGCTTGGTGTATGCACTTGCACATTCGGTGACGTCTTGCAAGAGGTTGCTGGGACTGCGGAATAACCTCGGCTTAGTGCAGTCTTGCCCTCAGGAGCTCCATCGGTGGCCCCGATCATCAGGCGAGAGACTGACACGGGGGGGTGGAGGACCTCGAACAAGGGTATTGGAGGCTTATGTCCGTTGAGGATATGCCATTAGCTGCATCAGTACGCCTCAGATATAGTATTAGTATTAGTATTATTATTATTATTATTATTATTATTATTATTATTATTATTATTATTATTATTATGTTATTATTATTATTATTATATGAATATTATTATTATTATTATTATTATCATTATATGATTATTATTATCATTATTATTATTATTATTATTATTATTATTATTATTATTATTATTATTACTATTATTATGGACACCGTGATAGCCCAGTGGTCAAGTTCTACCATCTGGGCCCTGTCGCCAGTTCGATTCCCGTCGGTGCCACCAGTATTTTCATTGAACATACCGGTCTATTTCTGGACCAGTATGTTCAATGCCCGTCTGGAAGTGTTGGAACTGCCCTTGCGGGGGTGTCATTAGAGCTTATCGTCAATTCTTCGTACTCCCCTCACGGGTGAGACGATGGAGGCGCATGTGCAGAAATGCATCAGCCATTGACAGAGAAGCACTATTACTATTATTATTATTATTATTATTATTATTATTATTATTATTATTATTATTATTATTATCATTATTATCATTATTATTATTATTGTTATTATTATTATTATTATTATTATTATTATTATTATTATTATTATTATTATTATTATTATTTAGGGAGTACATAGGCCATCGGTCCTTTCCATGGGCTG
Organism: Paulinella micropora; assembly: GCA_019918135.1. Lineage (NCBI taxonomy): Eukaryota > Cercozoa > Imbricatea > Euglyphida > Paulinellidae > Paulinella > Paulinella micropora. The sequence continues at coordinate 86,058 of WBZZ01002800.1, forward strand.
ATTGGTATAAAGCTCCTAGAGTAATGTTCTATGCCGTCACTTCCTTTATTCCACCGATTGGTGTGGAGAATTTCCTTATGGAATGGAGGACTGGATGCACATGGCCTTTTGGCTCAGCAATTGGCAGGAGATACACTATTATTATTATTATTATTATTATTATTATTATTATTATTATTATTATTATTATTATTATTATGGAGGGGTGCACAGTATGGCACCCCACGGGAAGAGGAGGTGGTTGGGCCTCTTCCCACTGGTTTCGAGGCTATGTCGTTGTGTTGGCTCCGAGGCTATGTTGTTGTGTTGGTTCCGAGGCTATGGAGTTGTGTTGGTTCCGAGGCTCTGTTGTTGTGTGGGTTCTGAGGCTATGTCGATGTGGGTTCCGAGGCTATGTTGTTGTGTTGGTTCCGAGGCCATGTCGTTGTGTTGTTTTTTATAAGACATACACCACGTGGGATCAAAGGGGTATTTACGTTCCGCGATCTAGGGGTGGTGACGGGTTTCGAGGCGTCCCAGATACTTACCACAAAACGTCCTCATGCGCTGGCAGACCGCATGAAATGTCTGCTACCCCTGTGAGTACCTCCATGCGGGACCTACCCAGTCTCGTGGAGCTCTCACGCGGGGAAGATCAATCATTTGTAGTTGATTTCCTGCAAGGTACCCGACACTGTGCGGGTAGTAGGGACTTCCTTTTGGGGCCTTCTATGCAGGATGGTTAGAGTCACTCTTCCCTCCCCAACATACTCACTGTAGTCCCTGTTGGGTCGAGGGATGGAGGCGCATGCCCTCGGGCTCAGCCATGACAGATCAATATATATATATTATTATTATTATTATTATTATTATTATTATTATTATTATTATTATTATTGTTATCATTACTATCATTATTATCATTATTTTTATCATTATCATTATTATTATTATTATTATGATTATTATTATTATTATTATTATTATTATTATTATTATTATTATTATTATTATTATTATTGGACACCGTGATAGCCCAGTGGTCAAGTTCTACCATCTGGGCCCTGTCGCCAGTTCGATTCCCGTCGGTGCCACCAGTACTTTCATTGAACATACCGGTCCGTCTGGACCAGTATTTTCATTGAACATACCGGTCCGTCTGGAAGTGTTGGAACTGCCCTTGCTGGGGTGTCATTAGAGCCTATCGTCAATTCTTCGTACTCCCCTCACGGGTGAGACGATGGAGGCGCATGTGCAGAAATGCATCAGCCATTGACAGAGAAGCACTATTATTATTATTATTATTATTATTATTATTATTATTATTATTATTATTATTATTATTCAGCACAATGGCCTCAAGGCGTTAAACTGTGACGCCAACTCATAACCCTTTGGTGGTAGATGCTGGGGAGGAGGGTCGTTGCGCGCGTAAAAGATCTTAAACTCCGCATATGCTGGTTG
>WBZZ01002800.1:97500-167500 GCA_019918135.1 Paulinella micropora
ATATTCGTATTATACCAGTAGACCTACTGACTGTCACTACCAACACAGTAACACTAGTTATTATTAATACTAACGACATTCAAGAGAAAAAAATAAATGATTTTTTTGATTGACTTTGACTGATTTTTTCGGTTTTGTTTGAAATAATTTTTATGACACAAATTGATAGGATTTTTGTGTCAGTTTTTCTGTGTTGATTACTATGATTTTTTTGACCCACCTGTTCCAATGAAAAAAGAAATACATAACAATTACACCGCTGTAGTACTACTTGTCTGCAATAATAATAATTATATTAATATTTAAAAAAAACTGAAAAAAAAACTTGAAAAAAAATCAAGTGTCGGCGCAGATAGGTAAATATGCGACCTTTTCTTATACCCCTATACACAGTGATGTATTATTAATAATATAGAAGAGCTATATCTCGTTAAGATGTAGTTATATACATACATACATACATACATGCATACATACATACACATACATACATGCATACATACATACATACATACATACATATACATATACATACATACATACATACATACATACATACATATACATACATACATACATACATACATACATACATACATACATGCATACATACATACATACATACATACATACATACATACATACATCATAGTACATGCATACATACATACAAACATGCATGCATACATACGTACATACATACATACATACATACATATACATACATACATACATACATACATACCCGTTTTTATTTATATACTTTTGAGCCGGTTGAAAACGATAATATTACGATTCATAGCCGGTACTACTTTTTTAAGCCGGATAATATTCTCGTTAGGGGTGACACTGGGCCGATTCCCCGTTACCGTCTCGGTCTCGGCGTCGGCACCAGAAGGTCGAGCAGTCTGGTCCGGCCCCCCGGGAAGCCCTGATCGCCCCGGGGCCACCACCCAACATCTGTCCGATCTGGGCCAGTGACACTGCTACGGAGGGTGGTTCATACATACCGCCGATAGTGGTGGGGAATGTAGAGGACGGCGGTTGGCTCCACACTGACGTGCTTCACTGGTTCATACGTGAGTTGGAACCCCAGGCACGTGTCAATCGATGTCTACTCATTGGACCCGATTTCTCTTGGAAAATCCGCACCCAAGGGGAGTCTCGTGATGACATCCTTTTCAGGGCGTTGAAGCACCGGCCCATCGACCCGGGGTATGAGCACGTGCTCATCCCGCTCAACATCAGCGAACGGCATTGGGCACTCCTGGTGATTTCTACCACTCTGCAGCGAGGAGGCCCCGGTGTACAAGTCGGCTTGGTACCTGCGGTTGCTGCGTTCGGATCACGAAGCGTCCCGCTCGCCCTCTTCTTGGACTCCTTGCCCTCCTGCACAGCAAGCTGCTCCGATTTCGCGCTCACGCCGATCCTTTCGGCCTGGTATGCGAACCTAGGTCGAGCGGGATTCCTCTCCGATCCCCCGACACCAGGATACATCAGTTTGACTGTACCAGCACAGGAGGGAGGTCAGGATTGCGGCCTTCATACGCTCTTCCACATGCAGCGTGTAGCCCTGAACTCCGCGTGCCTCTCTGTTGACGCGCCCCTGCCCGCTGGAGAGATGCCGGATATGGACCAGTTCCGCAGGAACATTTTCCAGCGGCTCGTTGCCGCGCAGGCTGCCTATGCAGATACGGCGCATCTCAGGTGTGTGCCTGCTACAGACACGGAGCAGCTTGCCGAGGTCACGCGTATGGTTAAACGTGGGCACCAAGAATGGAAAATGGTTCTTACTGACCGTCATGCCGAGAGGGTTTCAGCTTCATCTCGCAAAAAAGTGAGACGCACATGGAAGGTGAGCAACCCGTCTCTCTACCGAGATGTTCACCTTAACCGCACGCGTCACATAAGGGATGAACATGCCTTCGAGGCCCTTAATGTCCAAGTGGCCCGGACTTTTGCTAGACTCCTGAGCGCTACGCGGAAAGAGAGGTCCGCAATCCTTAGACGGCGAGTATTCCTTCGATTGTCGTCGGCGACCCGGATGACCCGGTCGGCCCTGTCCGCTGCAGCCTCCAAAGCCGGATACTGGAGTCCTCCCAGCTCGGACGAAGAAGGCATGGACGCAGAATCCTTCCTTTGCCACCTCGACAACACTCCCCAGGACGGACCAGACTCCGGGGTTATGCGAAGCCCCCCCCGGAGCCCGGCCTCGCCCCAGGAACTGGGGGTACCGGTGACGTTTCTCTCCCTCCCAGAGGGCGAGGTACCTTTGCCCGTATCCCTAGCGTCCCGGGAGTCAGCATCGGAGTTACCAGCGTCAGGATCTGGAGAAGTGTCCCGCTGCCCGGATCCTGAGGAGGTCCTTGCCCCGGCCACCAAGCCACAGATGGACGCAGCTGTAAGCTTTCCGACGCCGGAAGAGGCTGATCCTGCTCCAGGTGAGGCCAAGGCCCGCGCTTCCCTGCAGGACCTTTCCCCCCCCCTAACATCGACGGAGATGGAACTGCCTGAGCACATGGAGTCACTGCCAGACCACCTCGGGATACGAAGGACCCTCCCCGTCCCCCGCGACGAAATTCCGGTCGGGATGTCCCGGGCAGGGACAACGGAGCCCAGCAGAGAACTGGTGGGTGAGCAGCGCACGCCATCAGCGGCAGAAGCGCCACAAGAGACGGGAGACACAGCCGCCGCCACTCCGACCCTTCGCCCGAGGGTGAATACGGTCTGGGACGAGAATCTGGATGCGGCATGGGATGCTCTCACCTCAGCCGAGAAGGTGGCGCCCGTATCAGACCGTGACATCATGACGGAGGCGGAGCAGATGGAGCAGATGGAGCTAAGTATCACCGATGGAGAGGGAGGGGAGCTGGAGGGGAGCCCAGCCCCCCCGCCGCCCTCGGGTCCCACAACGGTGGCTCCAGCGTCAGGAGACTCTCCTTGCGATATAGAGCCCACCCCTGCTGGGATTGGCTCACCTCTCCCTGGCTCAGCGGGCCCCGAATTACCACCTCTTCCTCCACCTTATGCCTCCCCCCCTACCCCCTCTCGGCCGCTTTCTCCTTCCCCCACGCCTGGTACCCCGTCGACGTACAAGTACCCTACCTCCATTAAGGCACCCAGCCCATCAACGGAGCGTCCCGTGCGCATGGCTGCAGGACCCCCCCCCCCCTCCGCGACTTCCTCACCGAACACAGCGCCATCTGTCCAAATCCCGTCCCCCACTGCTGACGGGAAACACAGGGACAGGCTCGAGCCCACCGGGGCCCTACCACCCCATGGTCTCGAAGGGTCACTTAACGCTCAGGAGAACGCAGATCAGAGCCAGGCTTTTCCAGCCCCCTCCGCACCCGATGTTGTCGATCCATCCTCGGATGGGGGTCCCAGCAGAGGGGGATTCCCGTCCGGTGTCTCTGCGTCACGGCTCACTGGGCATGCGGCCACTGACTGTCCTCCTCCCGCACCGCCTCTCGCGTCTCATACTGTCCCTCCCTCTTCGCCCCATGTGGGCCCGGAGACTGCTTCCTCTCCGGAGATCCTTCGTCCCGCCCCCGAGGCCTTAGCAAGTCCGTCAGAGCGTAGCTGTGCGTTCTCGGCCCCCTCAACCCCCATCGCTGTGGTAACTGCATCGGTTCCCCCCTCCTCTTCCCTTGGCCCGGTTCCTTCCCTTGCTTCGAGCCAGAGGGTCGACAACGCGGAAGGAGGACCCATGGAATCGAGTGAGCGGACCCCTGGGCCCTCCCCTCAGCCGCCCACTCCTCGCCCTCCTGCTCCACCGGTCCTCAAGTACGGCGCTACTTCCCCTAGGCTGCGAAACGACGCAATACAGTCGACCAGTCGGGAGCCCCCCCCCCCCCCTCAGTTCCCCCCCGGGGTCACTGCGCAGCCCCAGCCGGGTACCAAGAAACGCCAGGAGGGTGTCCAGACAGCACGCCCCCGCCCACTTCCTCCTCGGGGTAGCATCTCCACGCCTGGCGCCCGTTCCCCCCCACTGAGGAGCCGTTCTAGGTCGCGCCGTCCGCAGGATAACGAACCCTCCCAGACGACGTCTCGTACCAGAGCTCCCCGATCTATCTCATCCGTGAGCATGGATCCCCGAGGTTCACGTCAAACATCCCCCGCGCCCCGCTCGACGGAAGTCGGCCGTTTTCAGCGTGGACGCGGAACCCACCGGCCCTGCCCCGAGAAGGAGGGCCGGTGCCGAGGTGGAGTGGATAATCTGCGCGCACATTCCCCCACAAGGACTCAGGGGCGGCCCGGGAGGGGTCAGAGCCCCCCCCCTGGGGTCTCACGTTCGCCCCCCCGAAGGGGAAGAAGGTCTCGATCACGAAGCAGTGACCCACCTCTCCTTCCCAGACAAGGGGGGCGGGGACGACGTTCCCGGTCGTGCTCCCCCCGGGGAAGATCTCGGAGGAGCGGCCCGGACGGAGGTCGCGGTCGCCACGTCGTCGCCCGTACGATGGATGCAGTTTTCGGGCTGGATCCCGACCCCGACCCCGGGAGCAAGCCCCTTCTCGATCACGGCGAGCGAGAATCTCCCCCAGCCCCCTCGTGGTGGGCGCCATCCATCCCCCTCTGCTGGAAACGCACGCCACCGTGGCAGCCTCATCAAGCGTACCCGATCCTCCTCATCCTCCTCCTCTACATCCTCCACTCTCTCCGCCCCGTTGGAACCTACCCCCGCCCCCCCTTCGTATACGGCCCCGGCACCATCTCCACCCCAGCGGTCTCCTCAGCCATCTCCGTTGGCCGCCCCGCGGCCCACTGGGGCTCCCCCCGAGTCACCCGCCCTCCCAACGAGCTCATCAACTCCCAACAGCGTTCCAGTCCCCGAGGCACCACCGGCGCCTCAGTTGGCCCTTCAAAAGATGATCCCACGAGGCGACCTGATGGCCATGGTTGACCTACCCTCCTTTCTGTCCTCCAGCTGTCACCTGGGACCTGCCCTCGTCCGCGAGATAGGGGCAAGCATCTGCAACAAGTACAGCTCAAATCCGGACTGGATACACCGAGTTTCCCCCGATTGCCCCCTCCGCTTAGATGCCCTCCGTAGCATTATCAGCCACGCCAGATCCGGAGATGCGTGGGACTCCCTCCCTGCGGTCCGCCAGCAGGATCTCGAGCGAGCGTACAAGGAGGGGTGGCTTACACTGCTAGGTCTCCTGCCTAGCTCGACCATTCTCCGACAGGGGGTGTGGAACTCCCAGGCCGCCCTGCTGCCAAACCGTCGCAATCGGAAGCAGTACGAGTACGCCCGCCGACGCCTGCAACGTAAACGTAAACGACCAAACCCCACCAGCTCTACGTTGCCCCCCGCCGCTGCTGGCCCTGCTGATTCTGGACGACGTCCTGCCCCCCCTCTACCCCGGCTGCAGGCACCGCCCCCCCTCAGTCTGCATCCCGAAACCCAAGCCACGCCTGTCGAAGACGGATCGACCACCGTTGTGTCTCCTTTCAAGGTCAAAGCGGCCACGCCGACTCCGTCACTCGATGTCCCATCGGCCAGCACAAACACAAAAGGCCATGACCGACAGGCCAGCTCCGGACCCTTGGCGATCACAGGCGGCAGGCAGGGCTGTGTGGCTGCGAAGCAGAAGGAAGCCAGGCTGCGCACAAGCCGACCTGCTTAAGCAGCCGATGTACAGGACCCCCCCCCCCTCGCGGGACCCCCCCTTCTTTTATCGGTCCCACCGGGTACAATCGTAGTGCACCACCCCCCTTCTCAAGTGCGGGGATCCACACGGCCTGCTTCGAGAAGCACCATGGGAGGAATCTTCTTCAGCCCTGATGATATCCGCGCAATCCGACAGGAAAGTCAGCTCACTCGCCAGATGCAGGCTTCCCTTAAGGATCAGGAAGACAAGATGGCAGACTTCTACGAGATAGAAGCCGCTGGTCTTCGACCCCGACGGACGTTTGCGAAGGAGACCTCCGGTACTCCGCCTACTCTGACCTCAAGCACGGACCCCAGCCAGAGTAATGCGCTGTCTAATAAAGCTCAGGGGGAGTACTCCGGGGTCGGAATTATAACGAAAGGTAAAGGTCGTCCTGCATGTCCCCGTAAAGCTCCTGCGGAGTCGCCTCCTCTTCCCTACAGAGGTATTAAGAACCCGGATAACCGGTACTGTTTCTTAATAAGCGCGGTCCAACTCCTCTCATCCTTTCCCAAGCTTCCCGCTTTCCTACGGAACTGGGCCTCGGCACGCCCACCCAGGTCCATGATCGGACCTCAGATGACGGCCATCAGCGCTATCATTAATACGATGGCTGAGCTTCGCCCCCAGGTGAAGAGCTCCTCGCAAGAATTCCAGCCCATCTCCTGTGCCTGGTTCCGCTACCCGGTTGTTCTCCGCAGCACCCTCCCCAGTCCGGACCTTCATGACGGCGGCGACACCGGACTGGCAGCTCGGGGCCTACTGTTGTTGCTCCGGGACGCCGGGCCCTCTTTCCTCCCGAGGGGAGTGTCTATGGAATCGTGGCTCCCTCACGTGGTTTCGACTTCATCGTGCCAGGGATGCTCCACTACCTTTCTTTCCTCCACGTGGGCTCTTCCTCTCTCCCTGTCTCTCCTGGCCGGCGACCGCTCCCCGTTCCCCCTCTCTGAGCTCGTGGACAGATGGCTGCTTGGTGGTCCTTCTGAGTCTTTCCGCTGTGCCCACTGCGGAGGCAGGCAAGGGGCGACTACTCGGACGCTGCAGACACATGCAGAATGTCTTCTCCTCGACATTCATCGGCCGTTGGGACTCCAGAACCTACGGTCCCTTCGATCCGCGCACCACAACATCTCTGTCCTGCCCTCGCTCGTTCTTGACCACCGGTGGACGCAAGACTGCAACGCACGCTCGCGGCAACTTCCCCACGCGTTCCTCCTGGACCGCAACAGTTCAGGGGAGTGGGTGAAGTGTGACGACGACTCCGTTTCGGTCATCCATAACCTGACTGCATGCAGGGTGATTGCTTCGTATGGAGTGCAACTTCTGTTCAAGCGGACAGTCTCCTCCCTTCCTGACCCCGTCGCGGTTCTTCACCCGTTTTCCGCAGCCCAGCGCCCAGCCTTGGGACTGAGCTCAGCCTCAAAGACTAATCGACATTTCCGTCAGCGCCTACGCAAGATTATTAGGAACCTGCGGAAGATGGCAGCGGATAAGAAGGATGAGCATTCCACCAATGCAGCCTCCTTCAACTCTCGGGCGTTCTCCCTGCTGGGGCAAGGCATGTCCATTGAACGGCACCTCCTCCCCCGTAGCCCAGTGCCCTCCTCCGCCCCCCTGGGGTTCTCTACTGTCTACAGGGTCTACAAACAAGGCATGCGGGAGCACCTTCCCCAGCCGTCCGCCAAGTGGTTTAGCGATTTCAAGCAGTCTCGGGACGGGCTTCGGGGAGGCGCGCAGGCATCTCTTGCCTTTGCGACGCTCAGATACAATCTGGAGCGCTTCCATGGCACCAATGTCCTGTCGCTCACCTCGCACGTACGAGAACCACTTCTGGCTTTTCCACCACAAAAGGTGGTCCCCCCACTGCGCCACGGCTCTCCCAAGGAGCTCTCAACCAATGGTTAAGCCAGATGTTTCTCCTATCTCCCTCCTTCGGAGCTCAGCTTCACCTTCGATCCAGGAATCCATTGGCAGACAGGACCACCAAGGCGTTGGAATCCATTGTCCAGGACGGGAGTCTCATGCTCCTCACCTCCTGGCATGCACTCTCCTCCCCACGGGTTCTTCGCTATGTCCAGCGACGCCGCCCGCGGGTCCTCATTGTTCGGGCACAGGATATCAAGGGACGCATCCTGCTCCACCACACAGCCAACTTCAGGTCTGAGACTCCGGCGTGGGACCACGCGCCTCGGTTCATCGGCCCTCTCGGCATCTCCCTGCCCGCTGTTCGCTACAAACGCCTCAGAACGATCCTGCAGCTCACAATGCTCTTTATTGATGTCGGGGCCAGGGATGGTCTCCTGGAGCTTTCCATCCCGGAAGCGCCTTTTGGCCCTGAGGAGTTTTTTCGACCCGACTGGATCCTCGCAAAGGCCTCGGCCTGGATCGTTGTCGGCCTCATCCTTTGGAGTCCTCAGGAATGTGACCCTCAGATGGATCCTCCGGAGGAGCAAGGGTTGCCAGAGGGAGATAGTGAGGACGAGGAGGACGCCATCACTGCATTGTCGCACCTCAGTAGGGAAGAGCGGCTTGTTCAATCTATCGCGTCTCACCGCCTGGAGGCCCCCCCCTGCAGCGCTGGATTCAGGCCCGAGTAGACATCGCCCGGGATCGGCTAGAGCGTCAATTCCTCTCGCTCGACGCCCCGGTTGACTCTCCCCCCTCCTCCCCGCCTGGCAGCTTCGATCGTTTCCCGGGTCCACCGCCCCTCCCCTCCTCTGTAGAAGAAATCATCGAGTCTGCTCTCCCCCCCCTTCTCTAGCCGACAGCCCAGCCCCCCCCTCCCCTCTTCCCGGAGTCCGGAGGGAAGGGAAGCCCGGCCTGATGGAATTGTCGCCCCGGTGGTCTCCGGGTCTCCCCCGCTGCCTCTAGTGGAGCCCAAGAGGTGGACGCAAGCTCAGCGGGATAGTTTCCAGCAGTGTATGGAAGAGAGCATGCGGACGGCCCAGCCCCCCCAGGCTTCGTTGAAGCAGGCCATCCAAGCCGCAGTTGCTGCCGCACCTATAGAGAACGACGCTGCTCCCCCGGCTGTCCCTAGCCTTGCTCTGCCAAGTGTCATTCAGGACGCTCAGCCGCCTCCTCCACCATTGAGCAGGCGGCAGCCCAGACCCCCTAAGTCCAGGCGGAAGATAACGAAGGTACCCCGCATGCTAACTGCCCTGCAATCCATCACGAGGGGCCTCCAGAGACAGGTTCCGAGGGACCCCGGATCCCATTTATCCAGGCTCTGGATGAGCATTTGCCGTACGCTTCGAATGGAAGGGGATCTGGTGGGGCACATCCTGGATGAGACGTCGTCGGATGACCCGCTGGAGTTATCACGTCTCCTGCCCGACGCTCTGAAGGTCCTTGCCAAGGCCAGACGCAAGATTAACTCTCGACTCGAGGACATCAAGCGCGTCAAGAGGGAGTCTAAGAGACCGGATAGGTTTCGCCACAACCAAGCCTTTGACCGTAATCAGCACAAATTCCTCCTCCGTGTCCAAGCGGACTCAGCCATGGAGTCCCCCCGCCCGAAGCTCTCCGGGAGCACTATGCAGACCTCTACCGCACACGTGTCTCCGACCTGGCAGACGAGGAGCGCCGACTTCACCAAGTGATGGGGCCTGGAGCTACACTGTGGACCCCCCAGAGGACTCCAAATATAACCAGAGAGAGCTCCTTCTCGGAAGCGACAGGCTCCGTGCGCCGATCCTCAGACCGGGGGAGGTTATCGACAAGGGGCATTTCACCAATCTGGTGTTCCGAGGTAATGTGGATCCTGCCCCCTTTCCCTTCTCCCCAGTGAGACGGAATCTGTCATCCAGTCATCTGCCGAGGTAGCCCTTCAGGCGGGGGTGGAAGGGATGAGGTCCCTCATGAATGCCCACAAGGCACCGTCCCTTCGCCAGTACACAGTGCAGTTCCCGCCGGAGGATGACAACGAACGGAGACCGAACCGTAATTCAGATGAGCTTAAGAGATGGGATACTGCCAACCTTCCCCTTCAGGATGTGTATACAGCCCCTCCCGTTGACTTGGTTCCCAAGCTTATGGAGTTCCTGGAAGCTGAAGCAGGGGAGTACCTGGGTATCCACCTTCCTAACGGAGAGGACACCCGGGGCCTGATCATCCGACTCCAATCCAACGCGTTTGCTCTGCGCCTCAGCTCGCTCCCTGACGAATTCCAACAACGGTTCCCTGTTGCTCGCCTTGCGCCGCGCCTCGATCGACCTGACGAGCTGTCTCCAGGCTCCCTGTCACCATGGGACGCTATCCTCGTTACCGATGGATCCTGCTTTCCCGAACATGGCAACGCTGCGGGCTTCGGGCTTTCCTATTCTACAATCGCGATATTATCGCCATCTACGGCAACGCGGACAATCCAGCCTCTAGTGGTGAACAGGAAGTGTTGGCAGTTATGGCAGGGGGCCTCCAATTCATCCGGGAGATGGCCTGGAGGCCCCGGCGAGTCCATGTCTACACCGACTACCGGGCCCTATCGGACGCGAATCTGGAAGGGGAGGCCCACGAACTGTTCAAGACGCGGTCGAAGCCCCCCCTATGGGATGCCATCTTTCGCTTTCACGTGCAGACTGCTCCGATCTCTTTCCACTGGGTCAAGTCCCACCAAGAACGCAGTTTTGAGTGGACCTTCCGTCTAAATGAGTGTGCAGACCGCCTCGCCAAGTGGGCGGTCCTAAGAAGAGTGACCCGGCTACAGAGGATTCGGGAGTGGGAGAGGCTGCGCTCGGCCCCGCCCCGAGACTCCAACGGACGGCTTCTCCTTGTAGGGCCGTTCCAAGAGTCTCATATTCCTGGGGACCGGGTCAAGCAATTCGTCAATATCTTCAAGTGCCTCCCCCCCCGCTCTCTCGAGAGCAGGCGCTCGATCTGGCTCGTCGGCCGCTCTCGTTGGGTGAAATCGAGCATGCAATTCAGGCCAAAAAGGGTCCTGCTCCGGGAGACGATGGTATACCCCCGACATCTTCAAGCTCCTCTCGCAAGACGCGAAGATCCAATTAGGATCTTTCTTCTCCCATTGCTGGAAGGAGAAGAGATTACCAAAGGACTGGAAGCCGGGGATTCTCAGCCAGATTTGGAAGGGGACTGGGACAGGCGCAAATGTATCCGACTGGCGGGGCATCACGGTTTCGAACGCGATCCTCAACCTCTACGAAAAACTCGTCACTTTTCGGGTTGAGTCCTTCAAGCTCCACACAGGGTGCATCCGGAAGACTTCTAAAGCCAACACAACAACTGTGAGTGGGTGCGATGAATGGAACATGGTGCTGCGGTTGATGTTGGCCGATTTACGGGCAGCCCCCAAGATTACAGGTAAGAAAAAGACGCTTATCATCTTCTCCACTGACATCCGCAAGGCGTTTGACCGCGCGGAGCTCACTTACATCTGCGAAGCGTACTCCGATGTGGTGGCTCAGGAGGGGGAGTTCCCCGAGCTGTTTGCTTTCCTCCGCCATCGGTTCAAAGACTCCCCGCTCAAGCTCAAGGTCCCGGACTCTACAGGGAAGTCTGCTGTTTTGCCGGACGAAATTCACCGCTCCCGAGGGATCCCTCAAGGTGGATCGCTCAGCCCGGGCACATACGGGGTTCTCGACGAATACCTTACCCGCTTGTGCCCTGCCCAGCAATTTATGCCAGCAGGATACCGGTTCTACGATGGCACTAGCAGCGACCGCTCCCAGAACACCTCCGTCTACCCCCTGAGGCCCCCGTTGACTGCAGATCACAAATTTGCGGACGATAACTGGGCAGCCCTAGGAGGGGATGGTCCACCGGAGCTCTACATTCCCGAGGCACAAAAGGGCTTCTCACTTCTTTATACGCAACTTAGGGCCGCACGCCAGATCTGTGCGGCGGAAAAATGCTCTGTCATCTGCCTGGTTAGTGAAGAGGGCAAAGGTGTCTACGCTGTCCCGATTTCTCTCACTGCACCCGGCCGGGACTCGACGTGCCCCCCCACCGTGATTAGAAACCGTTCGGCAATTGAAGTCTTTCGGTCCCTGGGGCTCCACACCGACGGCAACAATAACCCGCAGATCCAAAGAGACTACGCGATTTCAAGGTTCGTGGCTACTGCCCGGTTGATACACAGCCTCGACCTCTCGCTTGCAAGGAAAAGGAAAGCCCTCACGTGTCTCCTCACCAGCATCCTAGATTTTTCCTTCGGGTGGACCCCCTTCCCCCAGAAGTTGCTTCGGGACCTAGACACAGCTTTTCGGGACCATATCCGGGAGACTCTTCAGCTGTCTCCCCAGGAGATTCCAAACGCGGTGCTTTACGGCCCCATAGGAGGAGGGGGAGGATTCGGCCTTCACCAGTTCTCCACCCGGTACTACCTGCGAACTTTCACGGTGTTTATCAAATGCCTCCTTTCGACCGATCCATACGTTCAATACGCGGTGGATGCGCATCTACGCCTAGCGTGGGATTATTACTTCCCCAGGAACAAGGATCTCTGTCCCCAGCGTCTCCCCCTCCGTGGTCGCCGAGCTGCTCCCAAGAGCTCTTGCCCCCACAGCCGCCAAGCACGCGCTTCTCGTTCAGATGGGCAGGGGACGGCGGACCGCGCCCGCCACTGATGCATCCACCGATTCATCCACCGGACATATGGCGAATGCACTCCGTTTTCCACGGGGTAGAGGTCCCCACCGACTGCATCATTCCAGCTTTCTACCCGCGGTACGTCAACGCTGTGAACAGGGGCGCTCTCAGGGACGAAGCCCCCATACCAGAGGACATCAACAAGCAGTGCCCCAAGCTTCCGGACCCCCCAGACCAGCCTTTCCTTGGATGGCAAGGTCACCTGCATCTGCTCAAGGAGGATCGCCGCGACGGACTTATGGTACTTCATTGGATCCGCGCCTGCAGAGCACTGGGCATTGGCATTAACCCGCGCATCCCTCCAGGGCATGTAAGTGACTCGTCATGGCCCGACGGGCGACAGCAGCGATCCGATGCAGAACACAGCCTTGCCCGATTCAGGGAGGCATATGACGTTCCCCCGGCCCGCTTCGAATGGAACGCACTAGAGGTCCCAGTCGTTCTCTCCGTCACTAACTTTCTCACCAAGGAGACTGTCGCTCCAGGGTCAGTAGACCAAGCCATCGCCCAAGTCAAGAAGAATTGGACCTCCTACAACCTATGGAAGCTTCGCCAGAGATGCTCGGAAGACGCTAATAAATTCAAAGTGGCGCCCCGCTTCGGCCTAACATGGGGGATCCGCTCGGAAATACGCAGACCCTTCCAAGCCATTACCAACCATTTCCTTCAACCCAACGGCGGCCTTTCAGTGAGAGAGGTAGCCATAGTACTCAAATGCCAGCTAGATGTCTGGCCCACTCCGGCGAGGGTCAGCACTGTGATTACCAAGGGGGCCACCTCGACCTCCTGCCCGTATGGCTGCAGGGTCACTGGGAGCATCAGCCACTACTTGCTCTCAAAGTCCTCCTTCCACTCGGAGGCCCTCAAGTCTCTACTGGATCAGCGGCACTCCAAATGCAGACAGTGGATCCGCAGCTGCTTGGAGCGGTCAGACAACGACGATGGCATAGCACCGGACTGCAAAGTCTTCATCATCGGGGAGGAGGGAGCCTTCCCTCGACCGAAGCAAGATAGTGCCCCCCCTCGTGCGGACGCAGGTCTCCCCGCCCCGGAGGGAGCCCCCCTTCTTGCCCCACCTCTCTCGCCGGCTTTCATTCACCCCGCCGCGCAGGTGATGGTGGACATGGCGGGACCGGGTTTTTCGCACAAGATAGACCTGCTGGTCACCGCCTCTCGAAGATCAAACCACGTTACCCTGATAGACTACACGACCCGGGAGGATCAATGGCTGGTCCGCGAAGATGATTCCTGTCTCCCCGCGAGACAGTCGCCAGACGATCGGCGGGATACCTGGGACCGAGATGGACGTCGGGTGAACCCCCTTACCGACCGAAGGACCCAAATGCGTTTCGGGGAGAAGACCCGCCCAGCACCTGGCCAGCTATCCCCTGGAAGTCCCATCAGGCGTGGGGATATAACCCGCGGGCGATCTATGATCACCGATACCTCCCGCTGGAAGAAGCGATAAGCAGGCAGACCATTAGGAGACTTCCAATGTCTACCAATCTTATTATGATCGCAATGGGGGCGAGAGGATACATCTCCCAAGCCTCATTTGACGAACTGTGCTTCCATTTCTCCAAGAGCATCGCGCAGCAGATCTACCAAGGCCTAACCAGGATTTGCCATGAGCATATCATCCAGACTTGGAATTTCCTTCACCATTTCCCTGCGGGACCTCCTCCAAACCCTCCTTTCCTCCCCCTCAGTAGGTGGGCGTGCTCCTTCGCCCTACCTGGTCCCCTTTGTTGCTTTGTCCAGAGGCGGAGGCGAGCGGAGAGGCGGAGAAGGAAGTCCACCAGAGGCCCAAGGTATCCCACCGAAGCTGAGTCCAAGGGGGGACGAAAATCCATCGCACCGATCCCGTAGATGTGGGAGGAGAGGGTCTCCTGTGGCTCGCTTAGCCCACCAGCAAGTCAGACGACCCACTGGCACACTAGCTTGCCTATGGAGTCTCCTTTTCCTCCCACCCTTGACTCCCCATCGAATCCCACCTCTCCTCGGGGCCACGGAACCGAAGGGGCCTAGCCCTGGCTAGAGTTTTGAATTCCTCTCCCCCCCCCCCCATCCAGCCTTCCGCCTCTTTTTTCTCCCGACCTAGCCTCCGCCCGCTTTGAGTCTCTGGGAGGGTAATCCGTCCTGTCTGTGTCCCCCCTTCTCAGGGAGCTGCATAGTCATGGGGATGGAGGACTCGTCTAGGGTTGACTGTGCTTCTTCTTCTGTCTTCTCTCTCTTGTCGGGATTCGGTTTTTTCAAATTTCCAGCGTCTCTGCTGGTTTCCTGGTCTGTGGGGGGATGTTTCCTGGGTGGGACGGACGGACCAGGCTTAAGCGCGGCCTCTTGCCTTGGACCGCGCTCCCTTGTGGGATCACTTTCACTCTGTTCCCTCTCTTTCTCCTCTACGACCGGCCCCCCTTTCTTTCTCTCTTCCTTGTTGCGCTCTCTCTCTCTGGCGTTCCTGCGATTCAGCTGGTGCCCTGTGGGCCTGCTCGAGTCAGGATCGGTGTGTCTACGACTGGTCGCCCATGGATTGGCGCTGGATGGGAGTCCCGCTTCGACCTGGACGAATGGGCCCAGATGCGCCGGGACGTGTTGGCTGCTTCGCTTCCGGGAAGATTCTTCCCGGTCTGAATTGGCCTGTGCCAGCCGGTTACTAGGTTTGTGTGTTGGTCGGGAGGTTCCTGTAGGCTATCGGCTGTCCCTTCTCTCTGTCGTCCTTTCTCTCTCGTTCTTTCTCTCTCGCTCTCTTTCTCTCTATCTCTTTCGTTCTCCATCTCTCTCTCTCTCTCTCTCTTTCTATCTCTCTCTCTCTCCTTCTCTATCTCTACCCTTTCTACGACGTGCATCTGTGTCTCCGGACCGTTTGCGCACAGATCCTAGCGGGCTGCCATTCGCTCAAGGCCAAATGCTCCCCCAGCCATCAAACCCGCTTAGTCGGTGTCCCTGATGTTGGTGGTCGTAGTGCAGGCGCCCCGCAACCGCTACGGGTTTGGGTGGGAATACTGTCTTTCTCATTGTACAATAATTTTAGCAAAATCAATAAAAACACCGCTGTAGTACTACTTGTCTGCAATAATAATAATTATATTAATATTTAAAAAAAAACTGAAAAAAAACTTGAAAAAAAATCAAGTGTCGGCGCAGATAGGTAAATATGCGACCTTTTCTTATACCCCTATACACAGTGATGTATTATTAATAATATAGAAGAGCTATATCTCGTTAAGATGTAGTTATATACATACATACATACATACATGCATACATACATACACATACATACATGCATACATACATACATACATACATACATACATATACATATACATATACATACATACATACATACATATACATACATACATACATACATACATACATGCATACATACATACATACATACATACATACATACATCATAGTACATGCATACATACATACAAACATGCATGCATACATACGTACATACATACATACATACATACATATACATACATACATACATACATACATACCCGTTTTTATTTATATACTTTTGAGCCGGTTGAAAACGATAATATTACGATTCATAGCCGGTACTACTTTTTTAAGCCGGATAATATTCTCGTTAGGGGTGACACTGGGAAATGCCTCTCTTTCAATGGAAGAAAACCCTCGCGACTTCTTTAAACTGCGACTGGCACTCGGGGCGTCCCCCTCCTACCGGCCAACGACTTCCCACGAAGAAGAAGTCGCGAGGGTTTTCTTCCCTTGGGTTATCGAGCCTTGCAGCGTGTCCTGTGCAACGGATCGCAGAAGAGAACCTTCGTTCAAGGGGTGTGGGGTCTACCTTAAGTGACCACGTTTCAGGAAAGTGCGCATTTTCAATTTGTGTGGCTACAGCTGATCACTGTAGATACTACCCACTCCCTGCTCTGCTTGTGCGCAGTGGAAGGGCAAGGTGGGCGGCAAGTGGGACAGGACAGAAAAAGAGAGGGTTGCATCGAATCGTGCAGGTCTTAGTGCGAGAGGGGGTGGGCCTTCTAAAGGTGTGTTCATTTGTTCTGTGACCGTGGCAAGTTGTGTTGAACGTGGTTCTTTCCTGGATTGAGCACCAGGACCCACGGGCACAACAGTGTGCAAGGCAAGTGGGACAAGACCGTGGCAAGTTGTGTTGAACGTGGTTCTTTCCTGGACTGAGCACCAGGACCCACGGGCACACTGTGACAGTGCAAGGCAAGTGGGACAAGACCGTGGCAAGTTGTGTTGAACGTGGTTCTTTCCTTGATTGAGCACAAGGACCCACGGGCACAACAGTTTGAATTGCACAGCTCTCGTTGAACCAGTGTCGCATCATCACACCTACTACTTGTGTCCATTGCTGTGACTTAGTTAGGAGTGAGAGAGAGAGAGAGGTGTGGTGAGGTTGTGTGCTCTCAGACTGTAGAACCGTGCTTTGGACGCTAGGTGAGGAGCGAAACGTGACTGTTTAGGTGGTTGTACAAAAACAACTACAAACCTAGGTAGGTTGAAGAACTGACTTTGCAGATAGGGCTGCTAGTCGGTGGAAGGCTATCATAGGTGGTAGCTGAGGTAGCCTCTGTGTAGTCTGAGCAATAGAGTCAGTGGTAGCACATGTAGTTGAAGGGAGAGAGCGTAAAGGGTGGTGTGGACAAGCAAAACACTATTCTGAGTAGTGTGGGTGTGAGTCTGCTCGTGGCCTCTGTTGTGTTCTCTCTGTGTGGGAGTGTGTGTGGTTGCTTACCTGTGTCTGTGCCATCAGAACAGAGTGAGCATAGCGTGACCCTATCTATTTTCTATTCAGCAAGTAGAGAGCATAGCTGTGTGCTGTGTGTGAGAGTGTGTAAGGTGAGCGTGTGTCTGTTCGAGACTGACGGTAGTTAGAATTGACTACTAGTAAGACAGACAATAAAAAGATCACGTTCACAGGCAAAGAAGCATGGATACTACTGCATAGACAGGTAGTTCAAAGCTGTAATGCAAAGGCGCCTAAGGAAGTGCTACAGGGTACAGACGCCCACAAGCAATATGTCCACCGAGAAAACACCAATCAAGCTTTACAAACCGGTATTTAGCAGCCCGAAGGATAAACAAGCCACTGAGACTGAAGAAGAAAAGGAGGAGGAGGAGGTAGATGAAGGCCGGAACGCTCCTGACCTCTACTCTAGTGGGTATGCTAGCACTGACAAACCTAGGCTGTCAACTGGCAAGGGCTCAGACTTGGAGGGCGACAGCAAGAGTGGGGCCTCCCGAGGACAGACTGCCCCCTCTAAGGTCAAAACCCCACTAGGGGGTCCTGATGGTGCTGGCGCACTGACACGACAGGTGATGGCCTATGACGCTAGTGTACTTGCTGAGATGAGCAAGCAAAAGGAGAGAGTGTTCAACATCATTTATGATATGCTCGGTGGCGAGGCTAAGAGCCTAGTGCGTGACTTAGCTGATCCGGAACGGCTGAACTTTGGTCAAAACCCAAAAGAACTGTGGGACAGGTTGCTAGCCCAGTACAAGAAAGCTGACCCCTCTGACGTTCAGGATAAGGTGAAGGAACTGAATGACTTTCTCTTTACTAGCAAGCAGCAGTACGTTGGTCAGTGTGTTGACTTGAACGCTAGGAGAGACTGGTTGGCTGATTATGGTCAAGCCCCAACCGACGACCGGCTGCAACAAATAGTGAAAGACGCGTTAGTGGGTCCAAAGCAATCTGACTCTAGGGTGAAGAAAGCTTGGCAGGTATGGGTTGAAATGGCCGAACTGAACCGCAAGCAGTTTAAGTGGGACTTCAACTCATGGTGGAAGTTCGTACAGGATCGTGCTCTTAAACTAGACAAGAAGTTTGACCGGGCCAAAGTGACTAGTTCCACTGAGAAAGGTCTGGCAGTTCGCAAGGCCGGAAAAGGAAAGCCCAAGGACGAATGCTGGCTCTTCAGCAAAGAGGCAAATGCACGTGCACTCGTGGGGCCTCATGCCGCTACCTCCATGTGAAGGTGAGAGGAGTGTGATTCCTGTGGGACAAGAAGGGGGAGGCAGCAAAGGGCTCTGACGGGGGTAGTGATAGCGACGACTCTGAGGATGAGGAGCCGGGCGTAGCCTTAGCCCAGATTGTAAAGTTCCTAACCGGCAAGTCGAAAGACAAAGCCCTCATGGCTAAACCCGGGGGTGCGAACCTTCCCGAACCGTTCATACCACCGGAGGATGAGAACAGTCTTGAAATCTTGCTTGAGGTACATCTTTTGTGTGTCGTCGTCAGTTAGACTGGCGGGAATTGTTTCATTATTGTTAAATTCTTCTTCGTGGGAAGTCGTTGGCCGGTAGGAGGGGGACGCCCCGAGTGGCGGTTGCAGTTTGAAGAAGTCGCGAGGGTTTTCTTCCATTGCTTTTTCCTTTTTGTTGCTTGGCTCTGACAGTCTCCTACATTTTCCGCCATACTGGTTTCCTCTCTTTGCAGAGGAGGAAGATTAGGTTATTTTCAGAGTGCTTTGGAATTGGATGGATTAATACCCCGGTTTGCAATAAATAATATCTTTTTATTAGAACCGACAAAACAAGTATATTCGGTTATCAGCATTAATATTAATATTTATATTAGTTTAAATATTCAATACTATGTTTCAAATATTCAATTGATACTATGATCTATGACTCGTGACTCGAAAGGATTCGAATATATATTAGTATTATATTATACATAATGGAAATCCGATCAAGGTAAGCAACGTTCGAAAAGACTTTCCATTTCGAGTCCGTTTTTCCTCATCGCCACTGGTCGTATTATTAATACTTATTAATATTGCAAGGCTTTGAACCGGAAGTTGAACCTTATTAATATTTTATGGAATACAGCGTTCGTATTCAGCAGTTACTGACTGCAGATTAGTTGCGTGTGCAAAAGCCGCTCTGTAAATTTCTGCTAGAAAAGCTCCTGCTCCTCTATAACTTCTCGTAAATGCTTTCACATTTCCGAACACCAATTCACATGGGTTGAACTCAGGAGAGTATGCAGGCAAAAAACAAGTCTGATGTTAAGTGCACGCAAAAGAGCAAACAAAAACGGTTTCAACTGATAGCGGCCGCGTAATGGACCTTTGCGTTGCCTAATCAGCACACTTGAAGGAAATCACCTGCCACAAGGAGATTATTTGCAACAGCGTCCAAGATGCTGTTGAGAAAGTCCACGGCATTATTGCTTCCCAGTCTGACTGAAAGAAGAGCTCCTCCTCGCGGATGACGTGACACACTGAGACCAAAAAATTCAGGTTTGACTCATGCAGTGTTGATCTAGGGGCATAACTTGAGATCTCATAACACAGACGGTGAGAAGAGTATCTCAACTACTGAGCTCAACTGTATCACTGCGGCTTTGTCAGACAGCACACATTAATTGTGGAAAGTTTGACCAGAAAATTCCATGAGTTCTGCCGCTCAGTCGTAGCAAAAGTTGCACGGAACTAGGCAACGGAAATGTGGAGAGTGGCTGCAATGCTACATTCGGAACCAGGGAGGAGAAACAGCTCCACTAATGCCTCAGCTACAAGCTAGCACGAGCTGTCACCTTCGCGCACAACATGGTCCTGAGATAAGTAGCACAAATGTACAGTGGCAGATGCGGGCGCTCAGACCAACTTCATGTGGGACAGGATAAAGCACAAGAAAATACCACAAGAAAAGTAGACATATTTCAAAAATAATGGTGGGTTCTTTCATAAAAACAAAACATCTTAGCACCCTTTCATCATTAAAAGAAAGAAAAGAAAAAATCTTCAAAATTGAATTCCAAGCCGTTACAACCGTTTCTTAATGGTTTTTCTGTATTGTGGCTGGTTTTTGGCTTTGCGTTCGTTTCTTTTGGACGATTTCATGCGACAAGTGGAGGCGGACGAGGATGACGTGTTTTGAGACCCTTCTGATGGGGTTGTATATATCTTCCATTATACACTTCTTTCCATAATAACTTCGCGCTGGCTCGATACAAATCTATATAACTATACAAAAAAAAGTCCAACAAGGACAACAAAAACGAAACAAAAATCTAGACTGGCAAAGTGCCAGTTCATCCCAACAAATGGACGGGCATGTTAGTCGCTTGTTATCGGCATCAAGCTAAGAAACGACTGATATGCCCCGGATCAGGAGGATCCTCGACCCAAGTGAGGATGCTGGGAAGTTTCCTTCTGCCTCGAGACCTGTCAGGCGGACTCCCTCCCAGTTTCAATCAGCCTCTGTCATCTCTAAGGGATCAGTGGCGCGCGATGGAGGTAGGTTAACAAATCTTCCCGACCTAAGGAAAGCTTTGCTGATCTATCCCACAATAACAACAGATCGTGCCGACCGAAGGAAAGATTTGTTAAATTGCCTTGTGTTTCGGCACCGATTAGCCTCTGTCCTATCGAAGGGATCCGCGACGCGCTGATGGGGGTATGTCAATCGATCTGACCGCCGAAGGCCAGATTGGGTGAAGTACCCGACGTTCCAGCCCTGAGAAGCTTCCGTCCCATGAAGGACGCCCATGGAGCGTCACTGGGGGTACGTTGACAGACCTTATAATTAGCAGCCTAAGGTGAGATTTGCCAAAGCGCCCGACTGACACGGGAAAGCCAGACCGAAAGAAGTTACTCCTCATATTTGAATGACAAGAGTCATCAGGGGGGGGGAAGTGTAGAGCGAAATTCAAAATTCAAATTTGACAATTAAATCCAAAGTCAAATTCGAATTTCACACATTTTCCGAAATACAAGTCATTCGGAGTAACGCCTACAGTTACATCTCTTTCCTTCAATCGCCTATACGATCCTGAGAAGCCATCAATCTCGAGCCAAACCTCGACAGCCCACATATTCCTTCCGCTCACATTTACCTCTCTACTCCTAATCAACGGGGGTTATCGGATAAACAGAGGAGGGGGGATTGTAGGCGCAGATAGCTAAAGGTAAATATGTGCTACTTTAATATACACCTTTGTCAAAACAGACACAATAAGAGGCTGTTAATATTAATACCACTCTTAACCGGATAACGATAATAATAAAATTACTATGAGTGACAGTTACATTTTTTAGACAGGAATACATGATATTATCGTTAGGCCGGACAATCGGAATGGGCTGGTGTTTGCCTTGGTTGTTTTTGGCTCCGCTAGTCTCCCACATTTTCCACCATCTTTGATCCTTATTTATATAAGCGAAGAAGACTCGATGATTGGGTTATTGGCGGAGTTGTTAGAATTAGTTTCAACTTAGTATATAAAAGGATAGGCATCAATAAATATACTATGATTCGTTTATAACCGAACAGGTAAAAGAATATATACTAAGTGATAAATGAGGACCGGCTGGTTCATGTCATGATGATGGTGAAAGTAGTAGATTATCAGTGATGTGCAAACCTTTTCCGAAAGGGCTTTCATATCTTTTCGAGTCTTGCGCTGGCCTGCCGCGAGTCAGTGGCAGACAGTGCACTCCTCTCTGTGTCCAGCAGTCACTTGAGTTCACCGTCTCAGTGAACTCCTGACGCTCCTGAAGTTTCAAAGGTTTTTTTTTCAAGTTTTTTTTTTTTTTTTTTTTTTTTTTTTTTTTTTTTTTTTTTTTTTTTTTTTTTCGCTGCGTCAGCCTGAGTCAGGACGGTCAAGTTGAGGTGCCTGTCGTCCGGCCCGCACAATACAAGGTCACTGAGTGGCGTTGAGTGTCGTCCGGCTTGTCGTTACTTGACTCTTATGCTTGGTCTGCCCCTCCGAGGCTACCGTTGAGATACCGTCGGACTAAGGCACTGTGTCAGAGTAGCCGCGGTTACATCTGGCCGAATCGCTAACAAAAGCTTCAACGGGGTTTGCTTTTGCTTTCCGTGAGGTCACTTCACGAAAAGCTAAAGTTCTCACGTTTTTCTCGTTTTGATTTTTTCTCTCTCTCTCTCTCTCTCTCTCTCCTTTTTTTTTTTTTTTTCTTCTCTCTCTCTCTCTCTCTATCTCGCTCTTCTCTTTTTCACTCTCTGTCTCTCTCTATCTATCTCTTCGGTTTTTGTCCATCTCTTCTCTCTCTCTCTCTCGATCTTTCTCTTCTCTCTCTCTCTCTCTCTCTCTCTCTCTCGATCTATTTCTATCTCTCTCCTCGTTTTTTGTCTCTCTCTTTTTTACCTCTCTGCTTTACCTCTCTCTTTCACTCTCTTCTCTCTCTATGTCTCCCTCTCTCTCTCTCTCTCTCTCTCTCTCTTTCTCTCTCTTCCTTTTTCTCTGAGTCTCTCTCTCTCTCTCTCTCTCGTTCTTTCTTTCTTTCTCTCTCTCTCTCTCTCAGTCTCTTCGAGTTATGTGTCTTTCTCTCTATCTTTCTTCGATTTATGTCTCTCTCTTTCTCTTCTATCTCTCTCTCTCTTCGTTTCTCTCTCTCTCTCTCCTCTCCTTTACACACACACGCACACACACACACACACACATATATATACATATATATATATTTATATAGATATACATGTGTGTGTGTGATTTTTTTTTTGTTGTTTTTTTTCGTTTTTTTTTTAATCTCTCTATATATGAGAGTGATTCTCTTTGTCTACCGGTTGGTTATTCGGTATGTCTGTCTTTCTCCTTGCTAGTTTACGCTATTGTTTTTTTTAAATAGCATGTTCACTTTATCGGGCGGCCGTTTTTTTTTTTTTTTTTTTTTTTTTTTTTTTTTTTTTTTTTTTTTTTTTTTTTTTTTTTTTTTTTGCTCTCCTGTGGGTGCTCAAAGTTTTTTTTAATTTTTTTCCTGTGCTAACTTTAATATTTTAGTACACTTGGTTTTTTTTTCCCCAACTTAGAATTTTAATCATAAGTGTGTTGAACTTGTAGTAAACTCAATAATAATTTTTTTTTTAGTTTTTGCTGTTGTGTTGTGTTTCTTTGTCGCTGATTAGTTGTGTTGTTCTTTGTTTTCTTCGTTCTTGGATTTTTTTTTTTTTTTTTTTTGTATTTCTTTTGTGATTATTTCCTTGACACTTAGTTATGTATGTTGCTTTTCTTTCTATTTCATTTGTGGTTAAGTTTGTGTTAGTGATATGTATACATGAATGTTTGATTTGTTACAATCCCCGAAGATAGCTCAATAAAAAGTCGGTAATACAACCAGACACAAATCCCCAAAAGAGAATGATGTCTCGTTATATTAGCTCAGTGAAGCCGAAAAGAAAACGGCAACAGACCAATGTTAAAATGGCATTAGGTCAAATCCGGCCAAACGATATTGAAAATAATGGGAAAAAACTAGGTGCACCTGACACCAGAAAAAGGGTACTTTTTACCGGCTATCCGGGGGGTGATGCCTACAGATTGTCTGTCAGTCTATGTGTTTGTTATGTCTGCGCATGCATGCCTGCTGTTCTTCTGTCTGTCTTTGTGTCTATTTCTGCCTTTCTATCTTTCTATGCCTTTCTGGCTTCATGTCTTTGTTAGTCTGTCTGCTTTTGGCTGGCTGTCTGTCTCTGTAGGTAGTTTGTTACAGTGTGTGTGTATGTGTGTGTGTGTGTGTTTTTTTTCCAACTTAGAATTTTAATCATTAGTGTGTTGAACTTGTTGTAAACTCAATAATAAAATGAGTCCTAGTAGAAAAGAGAGCAAACAGAGAAAAATATAGGCTAATCAACACAAAAGCAATAGCAAAGGAAAAACAGACGCAGGCAAACAAGCAAAGAGCACGAGGAAACATATATATATACATATACATATATATATATATATATATATTTTCAGTCACTTAGTATTATATCTTCATTAATTATTTTTCATCTTATGGTGAGTTGTATTAAAATGTTAAGTGTTTTGCTTTTTACAGTAAGCAAGGTTTCATGAGTATAAAACTATGGATTCACAAAAATGTAATGTCACGTTTTAAGTCTATTCAAGTCTCTTTAAGTCGAGTTTTTCAAAATATAAAGAAAACATGCATGATCATTTACAACAGCTGGAATTCGATAAAAAAACATTTAATTTAATGATAATTAACGTTATTTCAATGAAAAAAATGATTTGGAAGGTGTAAGTCTGACTTGGCAGTGCGTGCCGGACGACCGCTCCCCACCACCCGAGTTGAGCTTTTCAAAATTTAAAGAAAACATGCAGGATCATTTACAACAGCTGGAATTCGACGATCCTGCAAATACTGAGGTAGTACAGACTGATCTGGTTGAGGCTGAACAACAACCTGCTGCGCTACCGGCTGCGCTGGGGGGGGGGAAACGGCTGGGGCATCTGCTGAGTCCCACCGTACCCGCCATACTGCTGGCTCCCACCGTACCCGCCAATGTTGCCTAGTTTCACACATTCCTTGTTTATTACAGAGTGAGATGCGGACATCATGTTAATGTTCAAGAAGGATGCAGACATCATCTTACCTTCTTGAACATTAACATGATGTCCAGGCTGCTGCGTCTGAAACTGCCCACCGTGCATGCCACCAGGCTGCTGCATGACACCAGGTGTCTGAAACTGCACACTAGCTGGCCAACCTTGCAAAAAGAAGATAATGTATTTAGGAGATGGTGGAAAGGGGTGGGGAGGGGAGGGGGAAAAGCGTACTAATTTACCGGGTTGAAACAAATAAAGTTGCTCAGGGATGTTGGCTGGAGGCTGCTTGCATAATGAGGCGACCGAAGCTGCACCAAAATGTTCCAAGAGGGAGTGCAGTTTTTGGAAGTCCCGGCCCTGTTTCCGGCAAGCGTTGGCTAACCGCTGTACTTCCTTTGCGTACGCGTTGTTGGCTGGATCTACAGCGGCCGCTTTAACAGAATCACAATACGAAAGCCGCGCATTTTTACAGAAAGCGCAGATACAATACCACTTGTGATTTCCCACCTTCCACAGCCCACATTTGATTTCATCATCCGTTGGTGTGTACGGTGGCGGCCTCCGAATCCAGCCCTTCTCAGGTTTATTTTTGCTCACAGCCTTACTCTTCACCTCGGATTCCTGATCGTCTTCCTCGGTACCCTCCCCTTCCTCATCGCCGAGCGACGTTTCCGACATCTCCACAAGTCTCGCGGCTGCTTTCAGCGCGGCCTTGCGCTGTTTTGCCTGCTTCTTGGCCTCCTTCGCTTCTTTTTCCGCAGCCTCTCTCATTTGTTCAGCAAATGATTTCATTTCGAAAAGGGGCTTGAGTTCTTTTGCTGGCAAGTCGGACGCGTAAGGTGTTATATACCCAAGGTACTCGGCCTCAAACTGCCAGTCCTCAATCTGTCTGAAGGGCACATCCAAATCCAGCAGGCAGAACCTCATGATGCATAACTGGAATGGGGTGGGAAAACCATCCACTTTCCTTAATAACAACAGCTTTCGTTCATTAATTTTGACACTTTTCCTCAACTTCGACGCTTTTCCCAAAATACCGACAGGCCCGAAGACAATGACCTCTTCCGCAGGCTCATCGGGCTTTAATTCGTTCTTGTTGAGGAACGCAAAACATCGTTCGGGCCACATACGAGCGCCATCTGCCCCCTTTCTTTGAATCCATGACATCCGTGTCAACAAAGTCAGCAGCCATTTGTGACCAGGGCTATTTTTAGCAAAGAGAGTCTGCCCCTTGCAATACTGAACCTCGTTCCCGTCCCTGTCCCAGAATTGATATTGCTCGTTGCTCAAAACCGTAAAATGCAACCTGTCTGCAGAAAACACCGGCTTGATATCCACTCCACCCTCGGGAAGCGGTGGGGTGAGCGGCGACTTAGGGGGGGACGGTGACTTAGTGGGGGGCGGCGACTTAGGGGGGGACGGCGACTTAGGGGGACGGCGACTTAGGGGGGGACGGCGACTCGAATTGAAAGTTAATGTCATCAACATTTGGCGTAGGTGGGGTGGGTGGACGGTGACTTAGTGGGGGACGAATGAAAGTGTCAGCAAAACGATCCCTGCCCAAGTCCGCCCGCTTGAATTTCACAGAAGCCAGAGGGTCGAAAACAGAGTCCACTCCCTTCCAAGCGGCAAGTGGGTTTGAAGAAGGGGGGTCGAGTGTTTTGGCGGGATCGGTAGAGGATTTGATTGGAATAGACACTTCCCCTGTTGAATCTAACACATCTGCCGTCTCCCCATCGCTCCCTTTCTCTCCCTCTTTCTTTCCCTCTGTTCTGATTTTCTTTTCTTCTTCTTGTTTTCTGATTCTTTCTCTCTCATTGATCTTGTCTGCAAGAGTTCTTTCTGCTTCTGTCTGAACATACATGCTTTTTTTTCTTTCTTGCCTTCTTCACTGCCGGTGTATCTTTTTCTCCATCTTTTTTCTTTCCACCTTTTTTCTCTCCCTTCTTTGCTCCTTTCTTCCGTCCTTTGTTTGCTGCATTCCTTTTCTGCTTCTTATTCTTTACCCTCTTTCTCTTCCCCGCTCCCTTTCCCTTTCCTCCTCTCCCTCCCTCCCCTTTTTTCCCAGTATCCTTCCACCCTTCTTCTTTTTCTTCTTCTTCTTCTTCTTCTTCTTCTTCTCCTTCCTCCTCCTCTTCATCTCCTTTCTTCGCTCCCCCATTCCTCCCGCTGCTGGTTTGCTTCTGTCTTTTGGCTGCTGACTTCTTTCTTTGTTTTTTTTCTTTCTTCTTTCCTTTTTCTTTCTTCTCCTCATCAATTTCTTCATCTTCTTCCATTTCTGGCTCAAGTCTCATTCTCTCCTTCCTCTGTCTATTCCCTCTCCGCACCTCCCCACTCTCTGGCTCCTTTGGAGCATTTTCCCACATGGACTGTTTTCCTGGGTGCCCTGCATTGTCAAAGTACTGCACCATGTGCACAGGCAGGAAACCCAGCGTATTAGCGTTTGGGATGGTTACGAGGCAGGATAGACCGACCCAATCGTCTCTCTGACGCAATTCCTCGTCCGGCTTCCAGTCTTGACTTTTGTCATTCATCTCTACCAGCCAAAAAACTTTGTGAGTTTCGTCTCGTCTGTACGCCAACAACTTAGACACATCCTTGCCTTTCTTGTTTTCCATCTGGACTGCCCAGCAAGAACCAAAAACAACTGCAGCACTACTTGCGTGTCCTCGTCAGCGCAAAATGTGACCTGCGCCGGTTACGGGCAAAGAAAAGCGGCAACGACCGTATTTTTCGGCACACAAAGAACTCTTTTCTTGACGCCTTCTACATGTCCTTCTCTCTTCTCTTCTGTTGTTTCTGATCCATTTTGCTTGCTTTTTTATCACAGACCTTTATTTCATCATATTACAAGTCTGTGATAAGTTTGTTTCTTTTTTTTGGCTTTCCTTGCAATGTATGTATAGGAAAACAACCAAAAATCCCAAAGTCGCGCAGGAAATTGTCGCTCTCTCTTTTCTTCTGTTGTTTCTGATCTTTTTTTTTTTTTTTTTTTTTTTTTTTTTTTTTTTTTTTTTTTGCTTTTTTTAATCACAGACCTTTATTTCATCATTGTACAAGTCTGTGCTAAGTTTGTTTCTTTTTTATTGCTTTCCTTGCAATATATGTATAGGAAAACAACCGAAAATCCCAAATTTACGCAGGAAATGGTTTTTCTTTTCATTTGTTTTTATCCAGCTACACTCCCAAAAGCGTTTATGTACTCTCACGAGATAGAACACATGTTTAGGAAGGTTTGTGTCAATTTTTTGTTCAATGTAATGCATTACTTTCTGTAAATACTGTCCCACAACTTTTTGGTTCAGATTGCGCTGCGCAAGTCTTCCGGTGGAAACGTGGCCCCTGAGGCTGGTTAGCTCCTCTTTTCTGATCACAGAGTTAGGTATCCTAGGTGTCAAGATCTGACAAACACTATTTTGTATGTCTGAACCTATTTTGTCTCTTAGAGTTGTGGAAGTCATACCTGCGCAGCGCAGATTTTTGTTTTCCAGTCCTACATCTTGCACGTCGAACAGGATGGTACTAGAAATGTAACTCAGACTTGACTAATCATGTAATAAAACTTTCTGCCTATTCTTCTTTCTTTTATATAATCTTTTGTGTTTTTTAGACTGAGTCAACCACCTGACCGCTGAATTCCTGCGTACTTGTTGGTCTGTGCTCTCCTCATCATTCCATGCTAGTTTATCATTCTAACCTTGCACAGACTTCCATTTATTTGTTCTCTAGCTGTGAATAATAACCCATTTGCCTATTAAGCGTTGTTTTTTCATTTCTAGTTAAAAAAGCTGTGCTGCGCAGCCCCGCCCCCCCCTCTTCTCTCTTCTCTTTCTCTCTTCTATCTCTATCTATCTCTCTCTCTCTTTCCTCTTTCTCTCTTTCTCTCTCTATCTATCGATCTATCTATCTATCTATCTGTCTATCTATCTATCTATTTTTTCAGTGTATGTGCCAGTACATGTATGCAATGTTACGCATGTATACGTATGCATGCAAATATGCACGCATAGGTACTCTACTAGATGCGTTTCACTTTGCCATTGTTGTTGGGACTTGCGCCCGCATTTATATGCCTGCAAAGCTTCTCTATGAAGAAAAAGCTAGATCCTTTAGCACGATTTAAGAGGCAAGACCGAAGGGAGGAGGCAGGCAGCGCACCAGTACCGGCTGGCTTACGTCCCCCTCTAGCTCCCGCATCTTCCCCAGCCCCGGATCCCCTAGCTCGCTTCAGAAAACACTATGATCTGCCATCAACTACTGGTTTATCCGCCGCTTTCTCATCCACCACTGCGAGTTCTAGCAGTGTGAGTTCTAGCAGCAGTAGTAATAGCAGCAGCAGCGCAGCGAGGCGTGTTGTCTCTGGAACTTCAACTGGTGGGCTGCATATACAACCCCCTCATTTCCCAACCTTTACTAATACCATTGCTCCGACTCTCCGCCGCCAGGCAGCGTGTAAGACTTCCACCACAACTCCCGATAGTTCTAGCGGTGCACAACTGTCGCAGCAGGAAGTCGAGGACTTGAAGTTGTATGTCCGATACGATGCTCCGATCCAGAGAAGAAAGGTCGCCCGTAAAACCGCCAGAGCTTATATCATGCGCAAAAGAAAGCGAGGAACTGCGCAAGAGATTCGACCGGCAGCGAGAGAACGTTTACTAGGCATAACTCTAGCACAGCTTGATCATGAGCTTCATTCGGCATGCTGCAAAGATCGATATTGCTTTATGTTCGTATCTACTGAACACTGCATACAAGCACGCATAAAAATGTGTGCAAATCGATGAAAGAGCTCACTTCCTGGACGGCGTCACAGGTAGAAGCTTTTGACCTTGACGGAGTCAGACAGTACCGAATTCGAGGGCGCCCGGTATACAGGCGCATGTGGCAGCGTTATCATGGCATAGGAAATAGAACTATGAGCCGCGCTCTCGGACTTTACAACCGCAACAAACAATTTTATCTCAGCCGAGGCTCGCTTTCAGGGCGTATATGTCAGGATGACTGGATATACAGCATAATGTTCGACTACTTTGTGAAAAACGTAGAGACCATAGCTGACGGTATCTGGCATCTACAAAAGATAGATGACTTTGAGAACATGTTCTCATACATCTGCAAGGAGTGGGGAAAAGAGATCTCTGGTATTGGGAAGCCAAATGGACCTCCCCCCTCCAAGAAAGCAGTGAAAAAGGTCCAGAAGCGTGATTGGTCGCACGTAAAAGAGATGCGCAAGGGGGAGTACGGTGTACGTGCTGGGACCTTATGATGGAACGAGATGCGGGGTTTTCAGGAGAGCTCAGCGCAGCTGAGTTCAAAGCAAGGAACGAATTGTATCATAAAATCCACCAAATCTGCCGTAGACATCACCAGAATCGTATCACACAAGCCTCCGTAGCACACCAGTGGCTGTCTTGTTTTACGATTGATATGTCCAAACCTTTCTACATACCATCCGCACGTTGCGTTTTTGATGACTTCAAGAACAGGAGGGTTATGGAGCTCATGTGGGGCGGTGCTATTAATTTTGGCGGTAAGATTGAGTACATCCTGGTGCATGGCCCCGGCATCGCGCACAGTGCCAACTCTAATATCACGTTCCTTTACCATCTGCTGCGTGCCGATCTGTTTGATCCCGTGACTATGTCTGCTGACGAGCTCGACCTTGAGGTAGATGGTGCAGGCGATAACACTGCGGTGCATGCGCAGATGTTTTACTGTCATCTCTGCAAAGTGAATTGGAAAAACCGTGTCCGTACCAACCGGTGCCCCCGTCACCACACCCACAACATCCAAGACCAGAGACATTACATAACCAGACACTTTGGTTGGAACAAGACTCTCACCACTACTAACCTCGCGCAAGGCCTCTACAAGATGATGCTTGGATACCGCAACAGCCAGCGGCGGGTGGTTTTGTTGCTCCTCACTCAGAGCTACGACTGGGAAAAGTACTTTGCACCGTGTGTTAACCCCAATGCTAAGCACACCAACAAACCGTTGTCTTGGCAGTACACCGCGTCCTCCGAGGAATGTGGCATGCCAACCGCCGAGTATAAACAGCAGGGCGACGCAGATCCCTGCTGGTGCGGAGAGGGTGGCGAGCCTGGCGGTCCCCCACTCAATCTCTATATCAGGGAACCCATCCTTGAACGCCCGAACCCGCTCCCTCCTGTTCAGTGGGTCACTGATCAGCAGAAAGAAGATCTTACTTCAATTTTCAACTCTGGTTACATGAGCGAGCAGGAAGTGCAGCTAATGCGTGAGTATATGCTCACATACCAGTTTACTAACATACGGAGGGAAGGCAAGTATGGTCAGGATGGGCTGCCTGGTTATCCCGCTAGTATCGGGCCTGTGGAAGACAAGCGAGGGCATGCATGGGTGGCTAAGAACATCAGAGTTCTTGATGAAATCCCTCCGGACCTTTGGTCTGTTCCCCGTGCAAGGTTCCAAGCAAGGAAGGATAGGGATCAACTCACTCCGGCCGAAAGTGCCGGTTGCCCAAACACCTCATCTATTCCAGCAAGCCCACACCCAAGCATCCCAAAACATATCCTGGCTCGCGTGCTATGACGAGTGAGGAGGAGAAGGAATGGGCCAGCATTGGAATTGAAAAAGATCCTGTGCTTGAGATTGAGACTAAATGTGCCGAAGCGATAAGTCAGGGTCTCAATGAGGAGAAGTTTGGCAAGATGCCTGGTGTGACTGTCGAGTTTCTCAAAAATGTTGTCAAGCTAAGGGTCTCCCGACTTCCGCGAATGAGCCAGCGCTTGTAACTCGTGTATGGGAGCACATAGTTGTAGAATCCCAGGCCGAAGAAAGCGACGACTTAGACAGGCTGGAGGAGCAGAATGCGCTGGCAGGCAATTCAGACTGTGAATTTTCGGGAAACGAAGATGATTGATATGAAAATTACAGAATATCTGTTAGATCAGATGTTTTCAAACTAGTTTTGATTGTTTTTGATGAAATACCAAGGTAGGATGACCGCACTTAGTCGCATTGGTAGGTGGCGGGGGGGGGGGGGGTGGTCGGTACCGGTCACCCCACCCGCACAGCCACCTCCCAAATCATTTCCTCGCTTGTCAAATCATTTCATATGATTAGATTAGATGTTTTTAAAGTAGTTTTGATTGTTTTTGATGAAATACCAAGGTAGGAAGACCGCACTTAGTCGCATTGGTAGGTGGAGGGGGGGGGGTGGTCGGTACCGGTCACCCCACCCGCACAGCCACCTCCCAAATCATTTCCTCGCTTGTCAAATCATTTCATATGATTAGATTAGATGTTTTTAAAGTAGTTTTGATTGTGTTTGATGAAATATCAAGGTAGGAAGACCGCACTTAGTCGCATTGGTAGGTAGCGGGGGGGGGGGGG
This sequence comes from Paulinella micropora, assembly GCA_019918135.1. NCBI lineage: Eukaryota > Cercozoa > Imbricatea > Euglyphida > Paulinellidae > Paulinella > Paulinella micropora. Next base: position 129,445 of record WBZZ01002800.1, read on the forward strand.
GTCTCCGGATCGGTACGGACAAGTAAAACTTCCACCTTCCATATTATTTTTTTTATTGAAAAAACGTTGGATATCATTAAATTAAATGTTTTCCATCGTGTTTTAGCTGTTTTAAATGATCCGGCATGCTTTATTTATATTTTGAAAAATTCGACTTAAACAGACTTGATTGGACTTAAAACGTGACATCGCATTTTTGTGAATCCATAGTTATAAGAGAATATAATAGAAAATAGCTTTATTCTTTTTTTTTCCAACTTAGAATTTTAATCATTAGTGTGTCGAACTTGTAGTAAACTCAATAATAAAATTAGTCCTAGTAGAAAAGAGAGCAAACAGAGAAAAATATATGCTAATCAAAACAAAAGCAATAGCAAAGGAAAAAAAGACGCAGGCAAACAAGCAAAGAGCACGAGGAGACATATGAGGAAAGGATGAAACATGTGAAGGCTCAAATAGTAGAAGATCAATATATCGCAGGTAAGAAGCTGGCCATATAATAGTCTAAATGCCCGAAGCGTTTAGTTGCCCGGATCCATGACACCCCTAGTATTTATCAGGACTTATGGAGGGAAGGATGCACGTACTAAGGCTCATACAAGGAAGAAGAGCTTAGTACGCCTCGGGCATGTAGCACATTGAATACGGATCACATACCAGAGACATACTAATCTCACTACCATTGTAGGCCAAAACATGCCTCCCTCCCACACATAGCCCCCCGCAAGCACACAAACATATGCGCAAAATAAAAATAAATACAACCACATACATACAACGTTAATATATATAGATCTAGATATATATAAATCTAGATTTTTTTTGGGTCCAACTTAGAATTTTAATCATTATTGTGTTGAACTTGTAGTAAACTCAATAATAAAATGAGTCCTTGTAGAAAAGAGAGCATTTTTATTTATTTTTTTGTATGTTTTTTTGGCATTGGATGGTGTCTGTCCTATTTTATTCTTTTGTCTTTTAATTTGAACTGTTTGTTTTTTCTCTTTTTTGAAGCTGTTTTCGAATCTGTTTCCTGCGTTTGAGTGTTTGTGTTGCCGTAAGGTTCTTGTCTTCTTCTGGCTTGATGTCTTTTTGACTCCTATCTTGTGCTCGAGTCGCTGTGAAGTCTGGTATGCGTTCTGTTGTATTTCTGCCCTTAAATTCTTTGTTTGCCTGTTTTAACGGCTGACTGTTGGTTAGGGGTTCTGTTTGCCTTTTCACCTAGGCGTGCTAGGATGTATGCTTTCTGATTTTCTGTTCTTGTTTTTTATTTGTCTCTAGTACTCTCTCTTGCACTGGTGCTGCTCCCAGTTGTCGTCCTTTTTATTTTGTCTTGGTGCTTGGTTGCTCACGGTTGTCCTTGTGTCAATGATGTGTGTGTGTGCCTGTACATGTCTTGTCGTGTGGTCTGATGTTATTGTTGCTGATTTCTTTGTTGGTTTTTTATTGTTGTTGTTTTTGGTTTCTCTTTATGCTGTGTGTGTGTGTGTGTGCGTGTGTGGTTGTGTGTGTGTGTCTAGAGTGTGTGTGTATGTGTTTTGCTGCTGCCACATTTTGTAACATTGCTGTTTTCTTTGTTGTTGCTGTTGTTGTTGTTGTTGTTGTTGTTGTTGTTGCTATTCTTGTTGTTATGGTGTTTTTTCTTTACGCTGGGTTTTTGGGTGTGTTATGTTTTGTTATGTCATTGTTGTGGGTCTGCGTGCCTATCCTGTCTTGTCTTGTCTTTTCTTGTCTTGTCTCGTCTTGTCTCGTCTTGTCTCGTCTTGTCTCGTCTTGTCTCGTCTTGTCTCGTCTTGTCTCGTCTTGTCTCGTCTTGTCTCGTCTTGTCTCGTCTTGTCTTGTCTTGTCTGTCTTATCTACAGCTGTCTTGTCTGTTTTGTCTGGATGTCTGGATGTCTGTCTGTGTTTCTGTCTCTTTCTCTGCTCTCTCTCTCTCTCTCGCTCTCTCTCATAGATAGATAGATAGATAGATAGATAGATAGATAGATAGATAGATAGATAGATAGATTGATAGATAGATAGGTAGATAGATTGATTGATTGTTTTATTGATTGATAGATCGTTCTCTCTCTCTCTCTCTCTCTCTCTTTCTTTCTATCTCTATCTCCCTTTTTTTTTTTTTTTTTTTTTTTTTTTTTTTTTTTGTTTGTTTGTTTGTTATGTCTGTCTTTCGCTAACTTATATGTATGTCTACGCATGCATGTGTATAGATTGACTGACAGGTAGCTAGCTTGATAGATAGATTGATAGGTTGATAGATGGATAGATAGATAGATAGATAGATAGATAGATAGATAGATGGATAGATAGATAGATAGATAGATAGATAGATAGATAGATTGATTAATAGGTAGATAGTCTCTCTCTCTCTCTTTCTCTCTTTTTCCTTTCTTTATCTCTCTCTCTCTCTCTCTCTCTCTCTCTCTCTTTCTCTCCTTTCTCTCTCTCTCTCTCTCTCTCTCTTCGTTCTCTCTCTCTCTCTTTGTTCTCTCTCTCTCTCTCTCTCTCTCTCGCTCCTCTCTCTCTCTCTCTCGCTCTTCTATCTCTCCCTCTCTTCACTTTATGTCTCTCTCTCTCTTTTCTCTGTCTCTCTCTCTCTCTTTCTCTTTTCTGTCTCTTTCTCTGTCTCTCTCTCTCTCTCTCCCTCTCTCTCTTTCCCCCTCTTTTTTTTTTCTTCTTTTCTCCGTATCTTCTCTCTCTCTCTCTCTTTCACACACACTATCTCTCTTTATATATATATTATATTTATATATATATATATAATGTATATAAACTTGTCCATTCAAGTATTAAATACAAGCACAGAAAAACAGAAAAACACACAAAGGAAGACATAAAAAACGACACATGAAGCACAAAAACATACCCTTGTTTTACAAAAAAAACGACAAACTAAGCACACTAAGAGTGGTTTTGACAAAATAACGACAAAAACACCATTTTATTTCATAAAATTGTATATAAACTTCATTTATATGGTTTTTGTCGTTATTTCGTCAAAATCTCTCTTAGTGTGCTTAGTTTGTCGTTTTTTTGTAAAACAAGGGTATGTTTTTGTGCTTCATGTGTCGTTTTTTATGTCTTCCTTTGTGTGTTTTTCTGTTTTTCTGTGCTTGTATTTAATACTTGAATGGACAAGTTTATATACATAAATGATCATCAAACACAAATGGGGAGGAAAGGGGGGGAAACACTCACTTCGTGAGTGTTGGGGGGATAGGAGGGGCTACATACAAAAGAAAAATATTTTTTGCGACACTGCGACAAAAAGTGAAATTTTGTCGCAACCTCTGCGACACTGCGACAAAAAAGTGAAATTCTGTCGCAACCTCTGCGACAAAAAGTGAAATTCTGTCGCATGGTCATATTCGCGAGAATTTCCTTTTTGACCAAAATTGGTGGCATCGGCTCAGCCATAACGATATTATTTATGATCAAAATTGGAGTGATATTTAACAGTAGATTCCATTTCCCTCTGCTCCCTTCTCTCTGCTCCTCCGTCATTTTCTCCATCTGCTCCTCTTTCTGCTTCTCTGCCTCTTCCTCTTTCTGCTTGAGATATTCTTCTTTCTATTTATCTAATATTTCCTTATTAGTGTCTCTGTATTTCTTTTGGTACTCTTGGATCTTATCCTTGTTTAATTTGTAATATTCCCTTCGTTGTTTATTTATCTTATCTTTATTTGCTTCTCTATATTTCCTTTGCTGTTCTTTAACCTTTTCCTTGTTATTTTCCCTGTACTTTTTTCGCTGTTCTCTTTGATTTTCTCCCCGTGTTTCATTTTATATCTTTCCATATATCGTTGCTGTCGGGGATCGGGGGCGTTTAGAAAAACCTTTAGTTCTTCTATGGTATAACTCATACTTTATACTATACATAGTATGTGTTTAATACTTAATATATAATTCAATGAGCAAGCGAAAAAGATGAATATAAGAGCAGGGGGAGTGAAAATATCTTCTCCTATTTATGTCCAACCCCACGGTCGGCCACGTCTAAGTAGATTTTTTAAGGTTGGACACTTTTTGGTTATTAAATTTCAATATTTATTATATAATTCTTCTTCGTATTACACATGTTTTATATTGTCCAAGGTGTCCAACCTTTTATTAAGAAATAGTAAATTTTCCAAGGTGTGGGGTACTCTATACTATACACTTTATATAATTTCCGGCGCGGGGGTATTGGACTCGGACGTCGGACATGGATTAATACTAACACATATGTAAATTCAACATAAGTGAAAGTTCCTTAGTGAGGGGTTTGACTTTTTGAATTGATTATTTGCGCATAGGATTCCTCATATATTTCTTGAAATATTTCACTATGGTGAGCATATCCTTATTTTTAATAGTTTTTGAGAAATCTGTAATTGAAGTTGTGTAAAAAAGCACCATTACGTGTGGAAAAAAATTCGGAAAAAGACAGGTCGGGCCGTCATTTTTTTGCTGATTCAATGTGGTAAAAAATGGTTTGCAACCACGATTATGATTAAAGAATCTGTCTTTGGTTGTTATTTTATTAAATTTTGAACTATGAAACGTTGTACAATACGTCTTAACAAATAATTTAATCGAATTTCGGAAAATTTTCAATATCTCTGAGAAACACAGTGTCGGCTGGAAAACAGTCCCTCAAGGGCAAAAAAAAAAGCAAACAAAAATTTATTATGAAAGGAATTACTGCTCCTATAGCTCATAAACGAGTTGGGGGGGGGGGGGTTCAAATACACTATAGCTTGAATTCTGGGGAAAGGGGAGCTAAAAAATACATGAAACCTAGAAGAAAACTGGTCAAAACTTTTTTGACATTCCGACATCTTGGACTTACCTGCCTCCAGGAATGAAGCAGACACATCCCTTTTTCAATATTTTTGTATCTATCGTAAGTATATGTCAGGGAGACATGATTACACTAAAAAAACTGGAGGAGAAAGGTCCAGGAAAAAATGTTTAGGCATGTGTAGGTCAGACACGTGAAGTTGTGAAAACCCACTTTTTGGTTTGTAGCTTTTAGGCAAAATGAACAAAAATCCTTTGGTGGAGCTTTAGTTTATGGTTGTGAAAGACGATTCCAATACTTAAAATTCTTAAAACTGATGAATACTAAAATGTATATGTCCCCAAAACCATAAAAATGCTGGTTTTGTGATTTTGAGTTTTTGCCTTCCACAGACATTTACAAATAACACAAAGTTGGAGAAATACGTTTAATGATAATACAAAACGATTCACCTATTCATCTGTGCAAGAAATAATACTTAAGCTACAAAATATAGATTTTCATGTTTCGACAAGGAAAAAATAGCTGATTTTCTACTAGCTAGTTTGTAGCCTACAAGTAAAAGTATCAAAGATATTTTATGCAAGTGATGAAAAACACTCAAAGTTACTATGTATATACTTAGATAGCTATGATATGTCTTGTGCTAAGAGATATCTGATGCACTCAGGGAACCCTCCCCTCTGTGCTTTTTTCCTAGGTTGGCCGGCCCAGGACGCACCGTGGAAGCCGGGGAATTTCATTGCATTTTTTACTGAAAAACATGGTCAGAACGTCTTGCCGGGTGGTACGCAGAACTAAGTAATTACAACAGATAAAATCATGTGGTTTTCACTAAATAAAATCTTAACAAGTGTAGGGTTGCGCACCATACTTTCCTGATCAAAAAAATTAAAAAATCGCATTTTATTATTACATTATAAAATAGTCAAAAATATTACCGTTACGTATATTTCAAATTCAAATTTAATTTTTGAGTTGAATATGGCAAGCCAATCATCTGATTTAGATCTCTACAACAAAAAAAAATTACTAAAAAATAATCAGAACTCGTTAAGTTCCGTGTGCCACCGCACTAAATTCATCTAATTTACATATGACGACTTTGTCTCAATCGGTTTCTTATTATTGCTCTCAGCCGTCCGAGTCGTTTTCAACTGCGTTTTTGTATTTTTGGCGCTGATGGATTTTATTAGTTAATTTTATTCATATAAAAATATAGGACTTGTCTTATATACACTAAGTATGTGGAGCGAAGATGACATGAAGTTTGTTAGGCAGTTAAAAGGTGCTACTACTGAAAGTAAAATTTATGAAGTCGTGTCCAACTTCTACGATAGTGAGGTGAAACCAAGTGTCGCGTTTCATAATGCTATCATATTGCTATTTAGCACACCAACGAGCGACGAAGAGGTGCTTGATGCACTAAAAGTCATATATCCGAAATATGCTATTGTGCATCCTAATTTGACTAGTAGAAGGCAAAGGCTTTCTGAGGTGAGAAAAAAAGCAATAGAGCCTCATCAAAGTGAAAAAGTATATGAAATGAGCAAACTGGATAAGTATTTTAATCTGAATGAAGACGAGCGGATTGATATCGTTGAGGGATATAAGAAAGATGTCAAAGCCAAAAATGAACAAAAAATACAGATTGATGTTCGCGATGTAATGGCCAAAATGAATGATATGATATTAAGTAATGACCCGCATCTTAAACTACTTGCTTTGATGATAGCAATTGGAGCAAGGCCTGTTGAAATATTTGACAAAAACACATATGAATTGATACCAGATAAACCTTCTTGGTTGCGAGTGAATAACCTAGCAAAGAAAAGAGAAGGACAAAAAAGAATTGGACTGAGAGGCATGTTGTCCTTTTTACTCCTGAATTTGTAATATAAAAAGTAAATTCAATACGAAACCATTTCAAAAAGAAAAAAGCAGTTATCATCAAGAACGAGGGTGTGCTTGATAAACAAAAGAATAATGAACTAAACAAAAGGATTATCAAAATCTTCCCTTGGCTTTCGGAATACACACAAAAAAGCAGTATGTTGCGGAAACTATATGCTAGTTTGTCGTATAGTAATTTCACCAATCCAAAAATAGAGAATTTTAATACGTGGGTAAGCAATGTGCTTGGTCATGGCGATTTACTGACTTCATTTAGTTATTCGTGGGTGAATGTGTTAGATCCAGAAGAAATTAAGGCAGAAGGGATTAAAACAGAATTGGAAGAATTGAGACGCAAAATAGATTTATGTCTGAATTTAAATAATATTAATGAAACTGAAAGCGAAAACGGAGACGAAGAAAGCAAATACAAACCATTAGGCAAAAGGGCTAGCAGAGAGGATAAGTATAAATTGCTTGAGCAGATTTACAACGATCACGGGGGGAGAATAACAAATACTAAACTGCGACAATTAAGCAAGATTGGAGCCGTTATTGTTAATAAGTTTATCAAAGAGAAAAAAGAAGCGCCACAAGAAGAAACCGCGACAGAGGAACCAAAAGCACCAGTGCGACGGAGTGCGCGATTACTTAAACAAAAGATTAATACTTAACAACGATTAAAGGCGGTTCGCGATATCTTGCTCTAATATTAGACTCTCGTCTGTAGCATTTAATGGAGCAGATTGTGAAAAACTCAATACTATCCACATCATAAAAATTACCTGCTGTAATAGGAGGATGCGACTGGAACGTGCGAGACAAGCCACATATATTACAAAATTCTTTTTTATAATTCGGCTGGGGCATTTCTGAATAAACAAATGTTCTTATATGTCCAACTATATCACTTGGCAATTCTCGTATTATTACTGACATGTTTTATATAATATAAAATATAAAATGAACCTTTTTGGTCAAAGCACGAATACACCATCGTCATCAACTACATCGTCGTCTTCTTCTTTATCTATTGATAACATAAAAGACGCATTACCAACAACCGCCTTCGGAGAATTGCGAACTGCCACTTTGTCGCCAGTATTACAAAACGTATTTACATATGGTATTAATACGCGGTTTTTTGACAAAACAGAAACAAACGGCGGGGTGGTATCATCTGCTAATTCAATGGCGGTTTTGACTACATGGGCCTCAGGTAATTCAACCGCACAGACTACGACTATTGAACGAGCAAAATATAGAAGTGGTATGGGTTTAGTTGCTAGATTTTCCGCTTTATTTCCATCATCCACTGCAGCAACCACTTTCAATTGCGATATTGGCATAGGCACACCAGCAGACAATTTATGTTTTAGACAATCAAACTTGGGAACGTCTGTTGTAAGAACTGCGGGAAGTGTAGAAAATGTGGTCAGTCAATATGGTTGGAATGTTGATAAATGTGATAATACTGGAACTTCCCCACGATTGATTTTACTAAATTAAATGTGTTTGAAATAGTCCTCCAATATCTGGGTAGCGGTCAGATTACATTAAAAATTGAAAATCCACGAACTGGACGAATGGAAACAATTCATTCAATCAAATATGCGAGCACTGCTACTACTTCATCATTAGATCAGGCGGCGTTTGCTATTTATGCGAAAGCGTATTCGTCAAGCCTCGCATCCGTTGTTATGAAAACGGCGAGCATGTTTTTAGCAGTTGAAGGAAATATTGATCGGACTATTGCTATAACTAACTCGTATGATTCTGTTAAAACTGTAGGAGCAACTGAAAATGCTATATTTACCATCAGAAACCGCGCCACATTCAACAGCAAAACGAATTACAACATAATATACTTTGAGAATTTATGTATCAGCACTGATTCAGACACTAAAACATGTATTGCGAGAATTATTCTTAATACCACATTAGGAGGATCGCCTTCTTATTCAAATTACGATACCGCCACATCATTGGCCGAAGTAGATACAGCGGGGACAACAAGAACGGGCGGAAGTGTGATATTTACATATGTATTGTCTGGTGGTTCGTCCATATATATTGATTTGTCTCATTATAACATCAAGATCGGATCAAGTAAGACATTTACCGTATCCGCACAAAATACAAGTGGTGAAACGGCGAGTATTTACGCTTCTGTTAATTATTTTGTTGAAGATCAGATTTAAACAACAAAAAAAAAAAAAAAAAAAAAAAAAAAAAAAAAAAAAAAAAACGTTTTATTTATGCTTATTTATCAACTTTGTTTTCTATTTCTATTGACATTTTTTATATATATTCAAAATCTTTATCTTTTGTTCATTCTTCGGTTAGTTGTGCGTGATTTTTCTTCAAATATTTGTAAAACTAGTCAATATTGGCACCGCAGGGAACTAATAGCTTATGTTGTTGTTGCCGTCGTAAGTTGATGTTTTTTATCAGAATGAATAGTATATCTAAATTTTCTTTAAATGTCATTATATTTATATTTTCATATTTTGTTAAGCATGATACGCATTTAAGAGAATACTAACCTCAAAGTTCAAAGGAACCTCCAAAACTTCACCTTGTGCATTTCTAATAACGATATCAATAGACCTTAAACTTTTCGTAGTATTAAATGGCACATAATCGGCAATATCATCAGAACTCTCAAAATAACATTGGACTCCAAAGGGCTTATCTAAATTGCATTTACCAACGACAGAGAAATTACCATTTGCTTCATCTAACCCAGATTGATTCAATGTGCGACTATGAACATAAACGGCCGTTTCACCGATTAAATTCACTATGGATTGCATCGTGCTACTCGCCGCGGCCGAAATATCGGCAGTTAGTCCGGTTTCATCTCTAATCGTGCTATTATTATAATCAAAAGCATACGTATCACCAGTGAATGCGAAATTCAATTTATTAACGGAGTTCAAAGTTATAACTACAAAGTTAGGGGTAATTGCTGAATTAATCGCAGTTTGAAGGGCGGTAATAAATGTATCAATGGTGTATTGATTTTCTGTTACGATTGCCGTTTTTGTAGCAGATCCAGTTGTTTTAATCAATGTAAGAGTTTTAGCATAACTCGGTATGTTTGGGAAAACATTTGGAATAGAGATACTTTTAACGACATAAGCACTGATTATATCAATATTACGACCAGTTGCTGGTAGATCAACGACGAAACGGCCATTGTGAGTAGAAGCGGATTTGGATTCTGTTTTGCCGCTTGAGGAGACGCGAAGGAGGAAATTTTTGCGGGTTCGTTTTTCGTCTTCCAGATTAGAGATCGTAAAACTCATTGCTATTAATATGAAATATATTATTTATTTTTAATTTTTTATTGTTTTTTGACTACACATATTTTGAATAAATAAGGGCTATTGTTTGACCACGGCACGAGATGGGTAGATAGATGCGACTTTGACATATTTCAACCAAGCAGTGATTGTACGATGTGCATTATAATTTTCCGCATACCGAATAGTAACTTCGGCAGTTCGCGAGTTATTAACCACAAGACCAGATGCTCCAATGTGTGGCGATTGATTGAGTGTCTGGATAATAGTAGCAAATCCACCATTTGTAGCAGTAGTGGAAACTCCCGTAGCAGAATAAAACTTGCGGAAGTTTTCAAGAGAGACAGATGAAGACATGTAAGCATCACGAATGCCCATAGTTGCTTGAAGATTGTTAACATACAATTCCGCGCATCCTCGCTGAACTGAAGTGAGTGAATCAGTAGTGCCACCGAGTTCCATCTTTTGTTGCGGAGCATACCAATCACCAATACGGCATTGATATTGTCTATAAGGCATTTGAGCAGTTCCAAGGTTATCAATACTAGCATTATCAGCAAGCACATTTTGAGTTACGATGTACAAGCATAGAGCACGAGCAACGGCCTTATTCACTTGAAGATTAAAATCATCGTTCTTGCCTGGATTTGCCTTTTGGTTATAATATGTTTCGTAAGTGTATGGAAGACCATCCTTGCTTCCCATCTGTTCCAAAATATTTCTCTGCACAGCAGGAGCAAGAGAAAATGTTTCCAACATAATAGCAGGATTTGACACGGTGTAAGTCAAGCCAGAACCACTAAAACCAGCAGGAACCTTACCATCAGAGGTTCCAATAATATTCAATGCTTCCTGTGGCGGTGCAAATGTCAAACGAAGCCTCATACCACTAATCAGAGAGGGAGGAATGAGAGTTTCTTCATTAAACACTCCTGAAAAGTAATGAAGAGGAATACAAACTTTCAAAGGATTACCAGCGCCAACACTACCAGCAGCGGGAGTATTGAGTGCAAAATTAACGACTGAATCGTCTGTAACATTAGAATTAACATCAACACTTTCTCTCTGTCCAGCCATTTGTGCCTGCCGACGATAATCAAATGGATAATGCCACGGGAGAATATTTCGCACCATCTTGTTCAAATCTTCAATTCGTTCAAGTTCGCTACCATCCTTACTTTCCAACAAAAATCTTTCAAAAATAGCAGTTGCTGGGGTGTTCTGGAAACCAATAGCACAAGCAACATTATCCTTTCCATCAGTGGCTATCAAACTATCTGCTTTAATATCAAATGTTAAATAACAATTCTTTCCATAAACAAAATCAGTGCTTGCCTGCAATGTGAAAATCATTTCAGTTCCCGAATCACTGGTGTATTTCTGCTGGTCGGAGAAGTTCTTCTTAAAGATACTTCCCTGTTCAGTGAGTGCCAGATTTGCCGGTAACTCATATCTGAGGTTGTTGAGAGTCATCAACTCCTCAGTATTTTTAGAATCCTTTCCTTCCATCTTGTGTGTGCTTGTGGGATTGTAAAATTCGCAATGCTACTATACTAAAAAAATAACAATAGAAATTAAAAATAAATAATTATTCACGTGAAACGGATTGTTTAATAATATCAACTGATTTCTGTATGTTGTCAAGTCTCGCATCTTGTGGTGAAGTCAATTGAAACTCTCTTGCCTCAGCATTCTGAACCGCTTTCTTTAAATAAGCCAAACTGCTAACAGCAGTGTCAAAATCAACAACATCCGCATTTCCTTTGTTATCAGAAATGTCAGTTAATGTGTTTTGAATAGTGCTCTTCTCATGCGGGACAAGATCACCAAATTCAGTTAATGGTTGATTAACTAATGGGGCACCATGACTACTCCACAATTCAAACTGGTTTAGTTGAAAACCATCACTCGCAGGTCTGTTTGCTTCGTTGAGTTTGTTGATAAAGCCAATTGGCAAACAAATTGAAGCACTTGAGTTTTTAATCATTATATAATAGTAATAATTATTTTATCAATTAGCATTAATTATTTTTTTCATAATTTGTACATTCTTGTGTGTAATTCTTTCTTCTTTCATTTTTTTAAAATCCGCCATGGCTTGATTTACGTCATTGTTGCTAGTTTGAGCAACCTCCTTAGTTGGTGGTGGAGTTTCCTTAGAAGCATCTTCTATTGCTTCTATCTTACTTGCTGGTGTTGTGGTAGTTTGTTTTGGCACAGAAATAGGAGTGGGATTAACCGATTTTGGTAAAGATTGTTCAACCTTCGGTGCTGGAGACATTTCAACAGGTTTCGCATTTGGTTCGGGAGATGAATTATTTGCAGATTCTATGTCTGGTGCCTTTCTTTTCAATGCTTCGTCTGGCACTTGATCTGGCTGTCCGCTGGCAATAGGTTGTTCATTTTTCTTACTTCCTGATTTGCTTACTTTTGGTTTTAATTGACTTTTAATCTTACCACTCTTAATATCCGCTTCTATCTTCCTTATTGCTAAGTATTCGGGCGATCCCTTACGAATTGTTACGAATTTTCCTTGCGAATTCTGTTTACACCAAAGTGCGATTGCCTGCCGATAGCAAGTTTTGTATAATTTAGTTGATTCCGCCATATAATATATTATTGCTGAAAAAACACTTTTAATTTAATTTTTACAGGTTTGTCATATCTCTATCCTTATTTAATCGCAATATAGTAGAGAAATTCTTTCTAAACTGGTTCTATCACTAGCAGTGTTGTTAATTGCTAGGAATGAATAAGGTTCTGCCGTAGCATATTTAACCATATTGTAAAATTCTTTTTTAGTGAGAAAAGGACTTTCATATTCATCTGCCAGTCTGTCAAGTTCGCTTCTCCTTACTCCATTAAAATAATCATCCAATGGAAATTAATTCTTATTCTTCGTGGAAGTTGTGTATAACTCTGAGTTGCTACCCAGACTGACACTTTAGCATGTTTTGAAGCGAAAAACAACTCGGTAAGCACTTCTGATTTGAGAAAAGTTTTACTCTGTGCGATGTCATCCAATAACAATAATATCTTTGGTGCCTTCTTAAACCCTTTAGTTTTCATCAGTTCTTTTTGTTTGGTTAATATTTCTCTCATTAACTCAAGCTTATCTTCTTTGATTATGTCTTCTTTTTTAATTTGAGAGTGTCTTCCAAAATCGGGCGCGGACTTAAGCAAAAGACAACTATTCTATCATAAAAACCTTTCAACATGTTCTTTTTGGCGAGTAGATTACAAATCCGCCAGTACTTGCACATATAACCATAGTCCCCATTGCTGGCAATATTCCTTCCTTTTGAATAGGAAGCAATTCAACGCCATCTCTTTGTGTTTTAATTGGTTGTATTTCCAAGTCACTCTTAAATTTGGGCGGTTTTTTGCTATCTAACTCTGTTATTACTGGCCTGTCAATAGTAAATTCCTCGTGTGCTTTTTCTTTGTTGGTCTTCTCCAGATTCTGCTTCAAAAGTGTTTTTCGTGGCAACTTGTTTGCTGTTAATCCTTTATGTATAGATCTAGGCATTATTATATTATGGGTTTTGAAAATAGTTTGGATTATATCTATAATTATCATATTCAGCACCAAATGGTTGGGGTGGTGAAGCATAATTATAGAAATAAGGAGAGTAAGGACTACCAAAAGCATAATTACTTGGAGGATTGACAAGCGGTTTAAAATCCTTTCTTTCTGGGCGAGTTTGAACTTGTCGCGGGATTTCAGCAACTCTCTTTTTTCTTTTACTCTAGTCTGAATGACTGCCCTATTGTATTTATTCACCGTAAAGTGATTATTCGTGTTGCTATAAAGTGTGTTGTCTAGTGATTCAAAATCATTCTTGGTTGCTAGCACACGATCACGTCTTTGTTCGTTGCCTTTAATAAGTGGGTTTGTTTGCGAAGTGCCAATTCCACCATTTCGATCACTTGGCATTAGAAAACGAATAAGTGCCAATAAGTCTTCTCTTTCATTGGCGGGAGATTTTCCCATAATCTTATCAACCAATTTATCAATGCTTCTCATGCTATCAAACATTTGGTCATTAGTTGTTGCATTATCTGGATCTTCTTTTAAGTTATTCTGTGGCGGTTGAACAGGTTCCTCTACGAATGCTGCTGTTCGTGGATATGGTTGAGGTTGTGGTGCTGGTATTGGTTTTGGTTCAGGTGTTGGTTTAGGTTGTGGTGCTGGTGTTGGTTCAGGCATTGGGTTTGGGTCAGGCTTTGGTTCAGGTGCAGGTGTTAGACCTCTAGGTATCGCATTTTCAAATTCCGAATCCTTCAATTCTAAATCTTCTAATTGCTTCTCTTGTTCTGGTGTCAATTTCCCCCTCACTTCTTCATAAATTCTCTTATCTAATACGTCATCTACCTCTGCTATATCTGAATTACTAATCCCCTTGTTTAATGCTGGCCTTATAGCCTTTTCCCATCCACTAATAGGGTCGTCATAATCTGACAATGTCAAAGATATTTTCTTTCCAGTTTTATTTTTTAGCAAATTAACAAACCCTTTCAAATGCTTCACTTGGGATGTCTTATTTTGAAGTATATCCAAGTTATTACCGAGTCCGATTGAATCCATAGGTGCTACTACCATTTCTGTTTGATTTGGTGTGGGTTGAACCTCAACAATTATTTCCTTCTCTTTGTCTGCTGAAGTATTTTTTTGATTCATTGTATTTATTTTTTCTATAAAATTATTAATTGTAGTTTCATTTGCTGGTGCGATAAGAGAATATCCTTTCACACCATCCGCTTTTTCTTGCGATTTCACCATTTGATTAAACAAATTTACCAAGTTTTCATATTGTTTGCTACATGTAGCAGGATTGGTGTCTTTATCAAACCTGCCCACATTATTCATAGCCCCAATCATAGAAGTTAATGTTTGATCTACATTGTGTATAAAAGCATTGTATTTCGCATCTGGAGGTGTTAATTTAATAGTTTTCCAGAATTTCATCGCATCCAAATATGATACTCCACTACGAGCACGCCCCTGTGCTTGTAATGCCATTTTAGATATATCTGCTTTTGAGAACATTGCATTGTAATTGTCAGAAATAGTTTTGGCAACTTCTTCACTTGCCAATCCATTACTCGTCAAATACTCTGTTATGTTAGTAATTCTTTCAAAGTATCGTTGGTCGGCGAAGTTTTGGACATTTTTATCACCAGTAGCATACAATAAATCATGTTCAAAAGCAATCAAATCCAAAGCATCTGCTGGTAGAATGTAAGGAAATTGCCACGAGTTCTATCTTCTAATTGAAGACGGCTTTCCACTCGTGTGCCCCCACCATTATAATTACTTCCCGCAGTATGAAATCGTTCTTCTTCCAATTTAATAACAGCATCTGGTTGAGCAGTCCATATACTATACACGTGCGTTTGAAACGCACCAAAAGCAACCGCGACCGTAGTTTCAACACCTCTTTTAAATGTCTGCCATGCCATCATTGTTGATACCTGTAAGCCTAATCTTCTCAACATATCATTCAATACATAATCACCCATTCTTTGTTGTCCCGCTGCAATTAAACGAGGGTTAGGCGGAGGCAACGCTGGTGGTGCTTCGTTTCTCGTTAATGCTTCTAATGCCCTTCACCAGGTCTTCCCATCGCCGCGATAGTCATGGCACGAATTTGAGGATGATTAGCAGTAATAGTTAATAAGCGATTCCATGCCAATCTACTCACACCATAATGACCAAGCCTTATAGCAGTATTCAGTATTCCACTTAATCTAGGACTCACAATTATATCTTGAATACTTTTAACAATTGCATCTACAAGTCTTGCCGTATCTCTCTGATTACCTGTTAATCTTGGCACAAGTGTTTTGTGTTCTTCCCCTATCTTCGCTTCAATCAAAGCATTCTCTGGGTTTTTCTGTTCATATTCTAACCTGTTCTGTTCCCATTCTTTTAAGTCCCGTGCCTGCCATTGTTTGTTTTCTCTCTTCGCCGCCCTCCTTATTTCATTTTTGCCTTTTTCCAATAAATGTGTTAGCCCCTTACGAGTAAGTTTAACAAGTGTTTTTTTTTCTTCTTCCGTATATCCCCAACGATTTGTTAATTGCTCTATATCTCTATTCATTTGTTCAATATTTCTATTTATAAACTCAATATTCCACCTATCAATACCACTTGCTTCAATGGCAAGTCTATTTACTTGTTCTTCTATGGAAGCATTACCATATTTTGTTTCAAATTCTTCAATGTCCATTTCATCTCTGAGATGTTCCTTTAATTGATTCAAATTCATATTGTAGTATTTTTTTGACTTTAACTTCTGGTTCAATATTTCGATCTTGTCCTTTCATTTTTCTATTGTTAGATCATCGTCTGCTTCTTCGTAAGTACGAGCATCTAATATTCTATCTGCCCTCTTTAATTCATGAGCCTTTGCTGTAATAAACTCAGTAGGCTGACTCTTATGTTCTCTTCTGACCTGATTGTAATAATCAAACCATTTTTTTTCTTGAAACTGCATTTTTTATCTGCAACATAATATATCTTATATTATACGTAATATAAGATAGGATGGAAATAAAAAGGAAAAAACCAAAGACGAGGAGCAACTGGAGGAACTAGAACGGCTAGGGAAGGAAATTGACCAAATCCGCATCACTCAGAACTTAGTGAATAGAAACCCCAATATTTTTAGAAAACCTGAAAATATACTGTACCGCTTACCGCTATCAGATAAGCAACGAGAAGCAATTTATAATAATATAATTAAAGAAGAGGGAAAAAGCGGGAGTTAAATATATGTTATTTATTGTTATATCATCTGTCCTTGCTTGTATTGAATTTGCTTCAATATGATCGCCGTATAATACTCCATCAATTTCTAAATCCTCATCCACTATGACAGAGCCGTAAAAATGATATGTCCATGGATTGCCTAAATGGTTCATAATTCAATTCTATTATTTTATATTGTAGAATATATATTTAGTCTTTAAAAAATGAATATATTTGGACGATCACAAGAACAGCAGACAAGAACAGCAGTCAATAGATACTAAAACTATTGCCATTACTGCTACTCCTACATTGACGAGAGTTATTCAAAATGCGTATAATTCAATCGCACTTAGATCAGCCATGACTGACACATCATTTACAACTCTGGACACATCTGGCACTGGTAGCAAAACAATCTCTAATCTTGGAGTTGGTCAATCTGTAATCGTTTCTTTTTCTGGCTGTTTAACAATGGCCGCAAATCCCGTGGGCAATTTGTCTTTTCAATTTCAATTTTATTTTGATGATGGTAAATATGCTTATAGTCTTGAAACAGAATAATTGATTATTTTCTTGCTCTTAGCAATGAAGAGTTCAGTTGTGAATGGGCTGTCCAAAAAACAACAACGGCACAAGTTCTTTTGGCATGGCAGATTACAACTCCTAGCAATGCTATAAAAACGCAGACGGTTAAAATAACGGGTCGTATTGAAACTTATCCAACTAATAGAGTTTATGTAACATGTGCAGAAGGCGCGGACATTACATTGAATGTTTATTATAAATCAAGGAATGCTGACAAGCCTATTTCATACAACCCATCCTTTTTCAAAATTGATGTTATGAAGGATATAGCACTGACCGCCGCTTACACGTGAAACCTGTCATACATATCTTTTAATGTTGTGAGTTTGCCCTCGTGTTGAGATAAAACATCGCGAAAAAATGTCTTATAATCTAACTTACCATATTTAAGAATAGGGCGTTGGTCTGGTGGTATGTGTGCGTATCTACTCTCGTGCCATTTCTTCATATCCTCCTGCATTATGGTGCGGTCTTCCACTTTCATATACAAGAAATTAAACGGGTCTTTTGATACTTTCAAATGTGCCGTTATTATTTCATAGCAACTATACCCGTTCTCGGGCGGATTTCGCTTTGCTTTAATCGGTGTTTTCTTTTCCTTCGTTGGTGTGGGCGCTTCTAAAACTGGCAATTCTTTTTTTGTCAGTTCTTCTGCTACGTTAGCCTTGATTTCGGTGATGCCAGTTTCCTTCAAATCACTTTCTTCAAAGGGTGTATATTCTTCCGTTGTTTCTGGTTCATTATCAAAGATTTTTTTCATCGTATCAACGGAGGGTAATAAAACTTCAACATTATCACCCCGCGGGGGTTGTTCGGGTCGGTATTTTTCGTAAAATGCGATAATTTCAGGTTTAAGTGATTTGCTTGTAGGCAGTTTTATAT
This sequence comes from Paulinella micropora, assembly GCA_019918135.1. Classification (NCBI taxonomy): domain Eukaryota; phylum Cercozoa; class Imbricatea; order Euglyphida; family Paulinellidae; genus Paulinella; species Paulinella micropora. The sequence goes on from WBZZ01002800.1 coordinate 147,653, forward strand.
CGCTACTTAAATGAGTCCATTTTTCTATTTGGCTCAGATAATCTTTTTTGGTGGACATGTTATATATAAGCATAACAAAAAAAGAATCCGTTTTTATATCGTTTATTCATCGTCGTCGTCGTCGTCAAAAGCCCATTCATTATCGCCATAAATAACCTTCCATTGATTTTTACATTCTTCTAATGTTGGTAAATCTACGTATCAAACTCGCGTGCCTGCTTCCATCGTTTTCTTCTTTTCTACCACATTTGGCATTAGTTATCTAAGACTAGTCCAGAAACTGACTCGCGAAGTGTGCGGGTCATTCGCATTTGCTTTATACACATCATACAATTCTTCTTTTGAAACCTCTTTACCAAAATTAATTCCTGGAAATTCATGTGTAATATATCCTAAGTTCAAGCAATCCAACCACCACTTTCTCAACTTTGAAAGAGATTTCACTTTTTGCTCTCGCAGCCCCTTTGTAATGATTGTTTCGCGATCGTTAAAATCGCTGAGGTCTCTTTCAAGGAGAAACTTCGCCAGTCGTTGCCTGTCAATAGATCTAATATCTGTAATCACTTTTCTTTTCTCGTCTGGTTTCATAAGTGCCAGTTCATCAGAAACATCAAGGACTAGCCATCGTTGCTCTGTAGTGCCCGCCGGCACTACCCACTCTTCGTTTGAAGCAAGGACTAAGAATAACATATTTTCTAATGTTAGATTTGGTAAATATTTTTGTTTAAGAGTGAGTGTGTTTTCTGATACAAGCTTCTGAATTGTTCCCGATCGTTCTTTATCACCACCCCAAACCATTTCGTCCATAAATACTACGATTGCTTTTGCGAGTTGCGCATTGAAATTGCCCAATATTTCTTTAACGTTGGACGGCTGGAAGTAATAATCGGCGCCTATTATATCTTTGAATATTTCAAGAATAATAACCTTTCCTGCTCGTTCAGTGCTTGTCAAAACTAATGATAAATGTAGATTTTGCCATGGCTTTTGGTAAATGCTCGCAAACATATCAAGCACCTTTTTATATATGTCCTGCCTTCCCCCACACCATCGGTTTAAGATATGTTGAAAAATGTTTCATTTTTTTCTTCTTCTGCCGTGAATGATTTCACGTCTCCTAATACGTCCGCTGGAATTTCAAAACCCTTAAACAAGTTATAAAACCCTTGTTTATTATTATCAAAGTATGCTTTGGATCAAAGATTACATCATTCACTTCGTGTCTTCTCGGGTGCGTAGTCCACATTTGATACAAATCAATAACGTTCAATTTAGCGGGGTTTTTACCTAGTGCTATCCAGTCCTCCTTTGATAGATTGGTCTTTACTCTTTTGTTTTTGAAGAATGATTCCATCGCTGATTCCGTCTTGTAGCGGAATACCTTTTTGTCTTTGGAATCAACATATTCTTCAATTATAGCAGGCTTGGCTAAATTAGCAAAAGTGTATGATTTATTCATCCAGGCCAAAGCAGTATCTATCAACTCTGTGAATTTTTCTAAACTATTACATTCGCTGGCAAGTCGTCGCAGGTCATCAATCGTGATGATATTATGGACGATAGGGGGCGATAGTTCATGAATTTTTATACTTTTACCCTCGCAAGTACTATCCTGGCAGTAGAAATACAGCCCGTCTCTTCTCCATACTACATAGCAATTATCGCTTTTATTTTCTTCCCCGTTTATAATACATATTCGTGTCGCTATGGTTTTTAAAACAAACATTCTCTGTTTTATTTCAACAATTTCTACATTTGGTATTTTGCTGAGTATAATTTCGCGTATTTCGTCCAATGTAATATGTTGATATCGCTTCAAAGTTGTATATTCGGGAATTTTGATGTGTAAAACGTTTTGTCATCGGGTCGCATAATCAGATAATCGTCAATTTTCACATCTTGTAGCAATTTCAAGGTGTTTGTTTTTGGGGTGTATGAATACGGAAGCAAAACACGATCGCTATCCTCTTTATGAGAGTAGATGGTGCGGAAAGCCCTGTTTTTGTTATACACAGAAATATCAAGTATGGTTCGCAATTCAATATTCTTGTCGGCTCGTTCAAATGTGAAACAGAGGTCGGGATAATCTTTTTCAATCACCACTTCCACATACTTCCAAAACTCTTTTTGTGTTTCGCAGGTTTTTAAACACCAAGCCGTTATCGTAAGAAAAATGGCACGACATTTTACCATTCTTGCTCGCATCTAAGTATTTGGCTTTTTTAGGATTATACTTCAAGCCAACATTAGCAAATACGTTTTCCATAAGTGTGTTCCACAGCTCATACATTTTTTCTCGCGAGATTGATAATTCATCACCATCGATATCGGCAAACATTCGTTGGGGTTTGTTTTCCATTAATACTTCATGGTATTGCTTTTGTTCATCGGGCGTTTTTTCAATCAATTCAATAAAATCCTCTTGGCATGGCACGGTGGTAAATTGTTTATTCCCCCACTTGATAAGAATCGCATCAAGTGGTTTATCTCTCAGTGCTTCTTCTTGTTTCCAATACCATTGTTCATTGGTCAGTGTCGGTGCGGTCATGTTATATAGTCGCTCGGATCTTTTTAATAAAAATAAATTAATTATTCTATATATCCGTATATCCATGTATGATAGAGTCCTTAATAGGAAATTACAATTTTTTATATATCGTTATGACAAAAAAATGAATTCTTTTTTTTACTTATTCAAGCACCCGCATTTAATAAATCCTTTGAATTGTCCGCAAAGTTCGCAATACTTTAATCTATTTATTAAGCAGGCTTTGTGATAATACTTGTCCCTGTTCGGATACTTTTCCACAGTTTTTTGGCATTGCCCTGTTGCTATTACAATAACAACAAAATTTAATGTTTGGATTGTCAAGGGTGCGGATGAGCAATGATAGGTCTTCGTTCATTTTATCGTTTTTAAATCGCTTAATACATTCAGATCTGTACCATCCCCAACGATAGCTCAATGGAAGAGTAAGTCGGTAATATAACCAAACACAGTCCTCAAAAAAGAGAATGATGTCTCGTTATATTAGCTCAGTGACGCAAAGACAAAAAGCCGCCAAAAGACCAGGATCAAATTGGCATTTCAGACGTGTCCGGCCAGACGAAATCTATAATAAGTTTTTTACCGGATAATTCGGGGGGTGATGTCCACAGTGCCCCCTCCCAGTTTTTTATGGCGGAACTTCGTTTCCGACATAATACGCTTTGAACTGATTTCTTTTCTGACTAAGATTCGTTTAGAGTTATGTATGAAGATACATCAACCCACGAATTAGCCGTTATACAACAACAATGATACTTGCCCCGGTACCAATCGTATATATACTCTAGCACATTCAGTATCTATATTAAAATCTTCCTCTTTCTTCTGTCGATAAGATATTTGTGCAGTATGTCCAAGTATAATGTTTTATGGTTGAGTAATAATGTAATGTCGCCATTTCCATATTATGTAATAACCGGTCGTCGGTTTCCATAAATACATTTACTTTTTGTGAAGACATACCCTTGTATAAATCGGTATCATTTAATATAGTGTCAGGTGATCAAGTCTGACGATTATATCCGAAGTTGGGTTGAGTGCGCCCTAACCTTGCGATATGCCGATACAAGTAGAGATCGATGGAATCCGGTGTAGCAGTTCATGTTATTAAAATATATCAGTTCTTGATTAGACTGTAGAGTCTTTAATGGGATCATCATTCTGGTACTAATGCGGGTCGTATCCAGGAAACACCATCGCTCACTCAAATAGCGATCACGTAACGGTGCTGTTTCGTGGCCGTCTCGTCTGTCTCTGCCGAAGCAAGAGAATAGAATGCCTATTTTTTGTCAGCTGTGTCTTGTTAATCTCTAGAAGAATGAATGCTGTAGTAGCTTTAATATCTAAGTAAGGTTGTCGGGACGATATTGGATCAATGCTATGTTCGCAATCGATCAGGTCCACAATACTTCTAGAGAAAAAAAATACTTACTATAGACGCCGTTTACGCGCGCGGACTCCTTTACCTGGTGGAGGACCTCCAACCAAAGTTAAGTCTAAGGTAGACTGTTCGAGGACGTCCCGAATTTTGTGAGGGATTGCGCCTTGTGCCAAGTCCAAAGGAATGTCCAGCACCCCTCGTGGTAGTGATTGTATGGTCCACGCGGTATGATCTTTATCTGTGGGAGATATGGTATCATCCCATGTCTCAAGTTTCTTGGCGTCTTTATATACTGGAAGGTATTGTCTTACTTTAGGATCTTCCACTGGATCCAGACTCCTCCAGAAATGTAAGACTGGTTGTATTATTTGTGCCGCAGTCGAAATTCGATTCGATCGCGTATGGCGTTTGTGAGGTACTGCCATGACTCTCATGAGATATAAATCTGAGAGTGTGTCATCGGCTACGTGTTGAGCCGCAGGCCTCACCAAGTAAAAAGCATCTTTGGCCATGAAATATGTCTAATCGCATCTCCTTCTTTCCAACTGGGGTGAACGAGAGTGTCATTGCCCGCGCGAGGGTCTTGATCTCCGTCATCGCTCCCCTCTTGATGGACTCCTTGCGAACGTGCCGTCCTTATCGCCTTTCTCGGTCGGTCGTAGATAAGGTCATTTTGCGCTCTCCTTATTTGCGCCTCCGTGAACTTTCCTTCCGGCACGTTCGACTCCACCCTTTTGCGGGTCTGAGTCCCCGCCGCACTTTTGCGGTCGGTGGCCCGCTTGTTCTCCAGCTCAGCCTCCTCCTTCTCCGCAATTGGTGCCCTGTAGGCATCCCGTTCCGAGATATCCTCCTGACGGATTGGTGGGACCTCTTTAAAGTCAGCCTCCATCCGTTTGAGTGCTTGATCAACGGACTCATCTTCAAGTAGGAAGGGATCATACTTAATCAGCCTTCGTACATTGACTATTTGAACTTTTCCTCTGCCCCTGATTTTATAATTCAAAGGCCCCATCTGTTCCATGATCTGGTATGGTCCTTTCCAGTGGATGAACAGCTTCGAGCTGACTCGCTGAGGAACCTGAGGATGATAAAGTAGTACAATATCCCCGACCTGAAATCTGACTTGATCCAGGTGTGCCTGCCTGACACCTTCAGCATCAGTCTTCCTGCGCTCCGCCTCCCTATGCGCCTGTACTATTTGCTCCGCCTCCATCTTCGCCCGAAGTCTCACCCCAAACAGCTCGTCCTGATCTGCCCATGAATCTTTTGGGTGCAGCAGTGAGGCTGGGATGGCGGGCTCACGCATACCAATTGGTATGGCAAGACGGAACCTTTTGAATCACCTAACGCTGTAGAGGGTAGGCAATTCATAGCAAAGGCAAACGAGGATGCTGCCTCCACCCATGCCTTTTGGTTCTCCTTCTTCATACAATACATCTTCAGCGCGGCCTTGAGGGGTCTATGCACCCGCTCTATCTTGCCGTTCGCTCTGGGGTTATAGGCGGTGACATATTGCCATTTCATGCCGTAATATGCAGATAGCTTGTCGATGACTTCATTATTAAAGTCAGAGCCTCGATCTGAGCATATTTTTCTCGGCACCCCAATCTGTGAGATGATCCTGTCAATCAACGCCTTGGCTGTTGTTTCGCCCGTAACGTCTTTGACTGGGACCACCCATACATAGTTGGTGGCTCTGTCTATGGCCGTTAGAAGGTATCTGTAACCTTCCGTCGTGACCGGGAAAGGTCCTACATGATCAGTGTGTAAGAACTCGAACATTTCTAAGTGTAAAGGAAAAGTCCCGATCAGGCCAAAATTCGCCTTCAATGGTGTTTTGGATGTCTTGCATGGGATGCATGCATTGACCTGTTCATCAATATTCTCCTTCATCTTCTTCCACCAGAATCGTCTCGAAATGAACATATGCGTTCTTTGTCGGCCGTTATGAGCAGCGACAAAAATGATGTGTCTGAGTTTCTCAGGAACCCAGAGAGTCCATTTGTCTGGTTGTGATGCATAGCGCCCGTGTTGGCCTTTGTACCACAAGAGACCGTCTCTCCACCCCATCTCCTTCTGTTGCTCCTTAATATCCTTCGTCATTTTCAGCTCGTTCGGGTTCTTGTATAGCTGTATTAGCTCTTTGAACTCCAGATCGAGAGCCTGTTGCTGTCTCCATGCAGTGGGTGAGGCTATGTGGATAGTCCCATCCTCTAGCTGCACTCCTATCCTCTCAGGGTTTTCGTCTAACTCCTCCTTGTTCTCCTGCGGGGGTTCCACATATGCTTCTTGCTTAATCTCTTCTTGTTTTATCTCCGCCTTCATATTCTCATATGCTTCATAGGACCACTCAGCATCCTCGAGGACATGTGCTGTACAACATATCCCATGATCCGAACCTTGCGTGCTATGACGTAGACCCGATCGGTTATATCGGACCCCTCTCGCCATCTGCATCGACTCGATATGATGCACTTCGTATGAGCAGTCTGGGGATAGATCCTCCATTTATGCTGATGATACGAGAGCTGCCACTTCTGAGTGAAACTCTAGCCTGGAGAGGCTGTCAGCGACAACATTTCGCTTGCCGGGTAGATGGACCATTGTAAAATTGAAACATGACAAGAATGCCTGCCATCTCGCTAGACGGCCAGTCTGTTCATGATTCATCAGCCATAGTAAATTCTGGTGATCAGTCCTTACTATAAACTGAGGTCCACCCCATAAATACTCTCTCAACCGTTTGAGGGCCCAGACCACCGCCAGTGCCTCTCTCTGTCTCGTACAATAGTTTCGCTCCGGCGAGCACAACTTTCTACTTATAAACATGATCGGGCGCAACTTTTTCTCCTCATCTTCCTGTTGTAAGACTGCGCCGATCGCGAATTTTGATGCGTCTGTGTCGACTACGAATTGCTTCGAAAAGTCGGGCATCATCAGCACGAGTCCGCCATCCTTCGGATCTTTGTAGATGAGATCTTTGAGCGTGTTGTACGCTTCTAAGGCTTCATCATCCCACTTCTCAAAATCACCGAAGTCGATCATTCTCTCCAACTTAGCCCGAGTTGCACCCCAATTGGGTATGAACTGGCTGTAATATTGCGCCATCGCAAGAAATGAGTGCAGCTCTGTGCGATTCTTCGGCCTCTGCCGGCTCATGATCTCCTCCCTCTTCTCTTTGGATATCGAGACTCTATTGTAAGAGATTTCGTACCCCAAATATGTCACGCTTGTCTTTGCGAGTTGACATTTCTTCAAATTACATTTCAGGCCAAATAGTTTGATACGCCTGAAAATGTCTGTTAGATGGTCGATGTGCTCTTCCATCGTATTGGAGTACACGATAATGTCATCGATGTAACAAAATGCGTACTCTCCCGCCTTCTGTCCTCTTCTCCTCATGAAACCTCCCTCTGTCTGGTCATCATATTTGCTACTCAGCATGCTTTGCATCGCTTTCTGAAAGAGTCCCGGGGCCTGTTTGAGTCCCATCGGAAGTACTTTCCACTGATATATCTCCATTGCTACTACAAATGCAGTCAGCCATCTGGACTTTTCATCCAGTGGAATTTGCCAGAAGCCATTCTTCAGATCAATGACTGAGCATAGCTTGGCGTTCCGCAATACTCGCCTTCCTTCTTCAAGAGTAGGTAATGGATTTCGTTCCTCCTCTAAAATTTTATTGACGCGGGCATAGTTAACCGTTAAGCGCCATTCTCCTCCCAGTTTAGGCACCAGTCTCGGTTGGGAAACTATTGGAGATGTCGATCTCTCAATGAAATCCTCATCGAGTAACTGCCGTGCTTGTTCTTCTGCGATCTTTGCTTCATGTATACTCAGATTTGCCCGTCGTGGCGCCGGGGAAGGCTCAGCACCTGGTATTTTACAAATAACCGCAGTGAAGTCTTCCGGCTTGACACCTCCCGCTTGAGGGGGGTCAAAAATCATTTTGTTCGCCTTCAATCTCTCTTTCAAAACCTCTTTCTCCTTCTCCGTACCTGCTCCTCCTGCCAATTTCTCGTCTATCGCCGCCTTAAACTCCTCCTCTGACATTCTCTTGTGATGCTTGAGGGGTGCTCTGTCCTCCTCCAAGCCCAACTCTTCTTCTGATATATCGTCCATTCCCGTTTTTTCATATGTGGCAGTGTCTGGTTCGTCGTCCTCCGCCAGACCTACCAACATATCTATTAATCTCGCATATTGCAACGGAGCTTTTCGGGTGTAGAAACCATCGAAGCATGTGAATGCTTGAGGAATCAATTTCAACTTGTCCTGGTCTCTGAGCTTCCGCTTGTATGCACTGCTCTGCTCACGAGTCCCGAGACGACAAGCCACCACTAAGTGTTGCTTCCGTGAGGGCACCGGTATCGGATGATCAATAAGCCGGTCCCGTATCTCCTGCGCCCATATCGCCTTCTCATTGTACGGGAGTATGACCGTATATGGTTTATTATTTTCAAAAAGAGTGCGCAGGCACTTTTTCACTTCTGTCAGTGAGCGCGGCCACGTAGGCTCGTCACCCCAGAATTCGGTAATAAAGCTTTTAATATCTTCTGCCGGGATATCAGGGAGTCGTCCCCTTCTCCTCGGTATAAACTCCTGTCTGTCCTTCTCTTCCACCTTTACGTGAAAGCAATACCCGTTGGTGATATATACATCGGCCCCTGCTCCTTCTTCAAATCTCGCCAACGATGGGCACCTTTTTCCCATGCATATAATCTCCTCTTTCCTCTTTTCAATGAGATCGTCTATCGACTTTTTATCCCATTGTGTAGAGACTGTAGCCGTATAGACCTCCGCCTCTCTCTTGTCTGACAGGTTTGAACCATCTTTAGACACCGCATCCGTTGGCATATATGCCTCATATGCGTGTGTAATGGCCACCTGTTTCCCTTCCGATGCTACCCCTATGTGTAGGGCATCGTGTGAGTCAATAGCATGGAGAGAGTCGACAGTATATTCTTCTCCTGGCTCTACGCCGTATATGACTCTTTTGGCGGCGCAATCAATCACTACGTTCATCGTCGCCAGTTGGTCGTACGACAAAAGAACAGATCCGTGGTATTCGGGGACAACGTACAAGTCCACTCGATATACTCGTCCGGATTTCAATTTAAAATTTAAAGTGATGATGCCCGTTATATCCGTCCGACTACTAACTCCTTTCAAGGTGCCAGATGATTTTTTCATATTAGTTTCTAACCACTCATGGTGTTTCGTAGTAAATTTCTGGCCGACAATATTAATATTCGCCATAGTATCATTACCAACGTTTATAAAGGTATTTAATGTTTCACAAAAAAGGTTCGTATAGCATAAAGCGTCTGGCCGGTGACTTTTTAAGGCCAATACAAGGAGCTTGTGTTCTAAAATCTGTATCTTTTTCTCGAGGTTCGCCTCCTCCTCCCTTTCCGCCGTTTTTGTAATGTCTTTTTGGGTATTGTTCACAGGCGAAGGATGATTGTCCTTGCTTTCTCTGTTTGAGACCGTGAGGAGAGGTTGATGTCCTCCATCCTCCTTGTCTATTGTCTGTCTCTGCAAGTTGATAAGATTAACTGCCGGTTCTATTCTTACTTTCTTCGGTTGTGGCTGCGACAGGCCCGCCTGCTTTCTCTTTGCCAGCGCTTTACTCGCCTGCCTATTAGCAGCATGCACTGTTTGTTGTCGTGATGGGTGTACTGGTATTGTACTACCTTTGAGTTGGTCTGTGGCCTGCTGTGGGCTCTTAGACTCACTGGTACCCTTGGTTGGGACCTGCACAACGGTGTATCGTGCAATGCATGTTGTTCTGTTTTCTCCCTCCTTCTCTAGTCATTGGACTACCTCAAATCTGTTACCTGAGTCGGCATCAGTGTCGGTAGTGGTTGCGCCTGATGTCGCATAGGCCTGTGGTGCTGAGGAACTCAGAGATGGGGGCTGCACAGAGATGGGGGCTGCACAGAGATGGGGCTGGGCAGACGGCTCGAGCTCAAGCTCGTGGTACGCTCTGCGCTGCCGTATCCACCTCGGCCAACCCATCTTCCTCCTCCTCTACCTTGAAATACACCTCTTCCTCCTCCTCTTCTCACAAATCCTCTCTCCCCCCCCGCGAGTGTATGTGCCTCGTGCGAAAGGGGCTCCTCCTCCTCGATTGATTCCTCTCCCTCCTCCTCTTCCTCGTGTTCCACCTCTTCCTCTACTTGCGGCTTCTATGGCTGCCGTCTTCTGATCATCTCTAGCGAAAAGAGAATTGATCGCGTCAGCTAGTTCGTGGTCATGGTCCGCGACATCCTGTAATTTCCACCCCTGATCCTTGCGCAGTCGGCGCAGAACGGCGACGGTGTTGGTTTCGTCCGACCGTACGTTCTTGAGGAGTGTGTTTCGGATGCGGGTGTCCTCGACATCGTGGTTGTACGGGCATTTCTTATTTGTGTGTTTGAAGCATTGTGCCCGTGCCCACCAACGAATACAAGGTGTGTTAGCTTCACGACTGTTCTCTCTTGGTCGCTTTCCTAGAGATCGTTGCGTATGTGCGGCTTGCGGTTGAGCAGAAGCCGATGCAGAACCGATCAAGGATGCTGTCTGGCTGACGAGCCTCTGACAAGCGGTCATTACTTCGGTCCACAACATTTTTGGGCTCACTGCCTTAGTCGTGTACTTCTCGTAAGTTATACGATCAAAACCAGCTCCAAGGAGGGATCGATCACAGAGATGTTCTAGGACTTCATACTCCTGCTCCACCTCACACTGGTTTTGCTGGAAGCATCTGTCCATCTCATTGAGCTTAGTCATGAGGGTCTTCTCTGTGTCAGCCTCATTGGCAGTGATAGCATAGAGCTTAAGGCCCCCTCCCCCAATTTTGATTTTAGCTAGGGCTGCCTGCAGCGCCTGCTTTTTCTTCTGGGAGTCAGTCAAGTTAATTACTGTCCCTCCCCCTTGGGGTCCTCCTCCTGAGGGTCCTCCTCCTGCTTTCTTGGGAGCTGGGTTAGATGTGGTAGGTGGAGCCGTTGGCTGTGGAGCCACCCGTGCTACTGCCATTGCCACAGCTATCTTCTCCTTCTGCTCCTTCTCCTCTTTCTGTCTCGTCTCTTCTTCTTTCACCTGTCGTGCTAGATGAGTCACGAACTGTGCAAGCCCTGTGGCACTAGAGAGGAAGTGTGCCTTTTCTCTCATGGAAGACTTATCAGCTCTGTTATTATTTGGGATTGTTGTGAGAGGGCCTTTAATGAGAGTGTGATTCTTCGTGTGGGCCCATTGTTTCCATGTTGGTTTTTGCTCCTTCCCCTCAAAGAGGCCCTTATGGAGTTGTGTGAGGCGTTCAAGCACCTGACAAGACTGGTCAACCTCCTCGTAAACAGGATGTTACCTTGTGTTGTCTTTCAGTGCTTTGTACATTTCGTTGTAAGCCCGTGTGAAGGCAGTTACAAAAGCCTCAAGGGCAAACTCAATGCCACTTTGGTTTCTACCTTCGAACTTTCTTTCTAGATTCTTGATATCAGTGGGGACACCACAGACAGACAGCCATGCTGCAGTTGTGCGTTTATTTTTCCACTGTATGTTTGTGCGTTCATAAAATTCCGCAACGAGCACAGCAGCGTAGGGTGTTGCAGATATGTCGTATATGTCGCACAGTGTAAGAGTGTCGCCATACTTGATATCCTGCAATGGCACTCTTTCGTGCTCAAACCTCACTTTGTTGAAGAGAGGCTTCGCAAGGCCGGGAATTTCGATCAGGAGGTTGCTTTGACCTTGTCCTGGTCTATTACTTTTCTCGTAAGGAATGTAGATGTGTGTTTTATAATAGGTTGGGTAGTTAAGGAAGAAGGACTCTTCATCATCATATGTAGCCAACTGTTCCCATGTATTTGGAATATTCTGGCCAACATCCTCCATCTCTCTCTCTGCCTCTGTCAATGGAGATCCTCCAGTCTGACCTGCACTCGCTTCTTGTGCATTACCCCCCCCTGTCGACTCTACATCGGCTGTATACGTATACTCCTCTCTCTCCTCTCCATCTCTATTCCCCCTCTCTTCTGAGTACTGAGTCTCCTGCTCCTCTCCTCCCTCACTAGGACCATAATCAGTTGGTGTCACACCAGCCTGCTCATTCTCGTCTTCCATCTTATGTTATGAGAGTCACATCTGCTTTTTTTTTTCTTTTTTTCCTCTGTTATTCTTATCATTCTATGCAACCTTCTTCTCCTTCTTCCTTTTCTCTGTTGAAATAGTTATGGGGCGTCAGGCCCTACACAGAGATAACGATAGTTTGGTCAAAAAAGCTGTTTTGTGTAGAAGTCAGTCTGTCGTCGGACAGTGCTTCGATATTTGTCTTGCTCTTGTGTGAGAGACGCCAGTGTAATCTCCTCTGGTTTCTGCAAAGAAAATGCAAGGAAAATGGTTCAGAACAGAGAGTGGAGTGCTTTGCTCGTTTTCCTCTGTCTGTGTGTTTGTCTGATGTTTGTTTCGCACTTATCCTACTTGGCTTTATGCAAGCAGCAAGAGGGAGTGGAGTAGGTGTGGTCTGGTGTCTTGTAAAAGAGCACACAGAAGCCAAATGTGCACAAGGGCTAAAGGTTATGCCAGCTTGTGACAAATTGATCGCTTGTTTGTAAGTTTTTTTGTTTGAGGATGAGTAGGAGTGTTTGTTTTCGTCTGATGTCTGTGCGACAGATCAGCGAAAAATAAATTTGTGCTTATCTGATGTCTGTACGACAGATCAGAAAAGAAATCAGCCTTTAGCTATCAAATGTACTATCCCCAACGATAGCTCAATGGAAGAGTAAGTCGGTAATATAACCAAACACAGTCCTCAAAAAAGAGAATGATGTCTCGTTATATTAGCTCAGTGACGCAAACACAAAAAGCCACCAAAAGACCAGGATCAAATTGGCATTTCAGAAGTGTCCGGCCAGACGAAATCTATAAATAAGTTTTTTTACCTGATAATTCGGGGGGTGATATCCACAAACAGAGGAAACATCAGCCGGGGCAGCCTGCGAATCAGCGATTGTCCCCTTGGCGTCCTCCTTGGAACCATCCTAAGTTGAAAAATATTGCATATTTTTCAACACGACAATGATGACGTCGTGGTGGGAAATGTGTCTCTGATAAAATATGATATATTTTTGAGACATGAAAAAAAAAACCAAGTGGAGCAAAGAATCGTGAGACATTGAAGCTCACAAGAAAAATATAGCATATTTTTGTTTGAAGACCTTAGCCTGCTCATCCATCTCTTTTTGAAATTGCTTGAGGTAGTTGTTCACAGCCCCTGCAGCCGAGAGCAAAAACAAAAAATCATAGTGACACGAAGCCAACAAAACAGTTCAGACAAGCATGGCAGCCATGAACTTACAGCCCATAATTGAAACTTGTTTAAATTCAAGCAACAACTAGAACAGCAGACACAAAGCAACAACAAACAACTAGAACAAAGGAGAGAGAGCTTGCTGACTTGTAGGAGCTGCCACGTTTGGGCCTTTGGCGAACATGTCGTACAACCTCTCGTCCCAGGTCACATCCGCAGGAAAGCCCACGTAGTAAGCTTCAGTGAGGCACAGTTCATCGAGCAAGGCAAACATCTTGAATTCTCCAGCTTCGTCTTGGCTTGTGTCGTCGACCCACACCTGGACGGGCCAAAGTCGAGGGTTGTAGTTGTAACTAGTAGCACCTTTTTGCTTAAACGAAAACTTCCACACAACACCTAGATCGACAAAGCTCTCGACTCGACCCTCTCCTCCAAACTCCAGCCCAGAGACAATGAGCTTCATTTCAGGTGATACACACCATTTGTAGGTGATGTAAGACTTGTCGACAGAGGGACCACTCATGATGTAGTGTTCGGAAAGCGATTTTGAGAGTGCAACAATCTAGACACCCGAGCAAAAGTGCTCAAGTTGACTGGAAGCGGTCACGAAGAAAAAAAAATGAAGTTAGGCCTGAAAACATGTGGTTTTTTTTTCATTTTGATAGGGACTGAAAGTCACGCTCATATGGTGAAATGCAATCAAAAATGGCAAACGGACCCAGTCCGGCCACTCGTTCCCAAAAACTGACGTACTAAACTTGTTTTTGCGCCTTGGTGGCACCGAGTGTGGGCTCAAACAGGCTCACTTTGGAAAATATGCAATATTTTTTTTTGAGACATCCTGTGAAAGTGATTTTTTACCTTTTTCCAGACTGAATTGTTTGAAAAGGTTTCGGTGTCGGAATGTCATATTTGTGTTTTCCGACAACCCTTGTAAAATTATTCTCACAACTTCTGTTTTTTTGACAATAACATGTTCTCAAGCGATGTTACCTGTCTGCGCTGAGAAGCCACTTCGTTGAAGTGGCAAAATCGATTCAGGACACTCCTTTTGTTCCTGATTGCAACACGTTCGCAGAAAAAGACATGAAAATCAAGAAAGCTGTCTCCAGTAAGTTGCATGTAGCATGCTCAATGTATTTTTTCTCTTGTTGTCACTCGTGGTCAGGCGATTTCATTGGTTTTGGCTTCGAGGCTTGGGTGAAAATGTTAGCGCCTGACAGACTTTACAGATTTGGCACAAGTTAGCGCATGTCATGCATCAGAACGGTCAGTTCCGCAAAATTGAAGAACATGACGCCTAAGTTCTTTTGCCAACCGGTAATCGCTACGAGTTTTTGTAATCATTAAAGTTCAAAAATATGATATATTTTTGTTTCTTGGAAATTTATGTTTTGGATTTTTGAGTTTGTCCCATTTGCGCGGCACCTCACCTCTTAGCTTTTACAACTTGACTGGCTTCCAAGCTACCCTTCTTCAATCTACACTCACGAGTTCCTGCACAAACAATCCTGTCATGCTTTTCGTCCCTTCATTTCTTCTTTCCAGTCGATGTTTGTATTCAGGTTTTTTTCCAGCACGAGTTGAAACTTGAAAAATATGTCATATTTTCGTCTTGTTAACTGTGCATGTTTTTATTAATTACAAAAAAGATATTTTACCACTCCGGGAGGTTAAATGAAGCAGTACGTTGGCAGGAATAAGTTAAATTTACAGATATCAGGAAAACCTTCAGCGTTGGGGGGTCTTTCTAGTCTTTGTTCATAGCGGACGAACGACACACCTCCCACGCGCACAAGAATTTTTTTCTGACTGGGCCCATGTGCTCCACACAATGTTTACAGTGTTTTTGACTAAATCACTTCCCAGGTGCTTCCCCGGGAACCTGTCACTTTTCGGCGGTCAACCCTGACGTAGTATTTGGCTCAAATACACACGGCAGGTGCCACCTGACTATCTTAAAGGATTTCCAGGTTTTGCTGTTCTCTCTTTCCCATCTAACAAACAAAAACACAGACAGACAGGAGTATTGGCAGGCAGCCTTTCTTTCAGCGCTCTTTCTTTCAGCGCGCTCTCTCTCTCTCTGTCTCTCTCTCTCTCTCGCTCTCTCTCTCTCTCTCTCTCTCTCTCTCTCTCTCTCTCTCTCTCTCTTCTTCTTCTTCTTCTTCTTCTTCGTTTTTATTGAGAGAACAATTTTTACAATTGGACTCAAGTACTGACTCAGGGAACTTCCACGTGAAAAGTATAGCTAGTAAGTTATACCTTTATCAAAGGTGGGAACCTAGTTATTCAGTTGAGCGTATTAAGGAAGATATTAAATATTAAATTAGTATTCAGCGGCTCAGTATTAATAATATATTATAGTTATTAAAATCTATATTTTTGCTTAGATATGTTGCGCGGTGATATATATTATTATGCTATGTTATGGATATGTAATTGTAAAGGTGTAGTCATGTGTGGCGGCCCCCCCCCCTCTCTTTTCTTTTTTCTAGAAAAAGAATTAAAGAAGAAAAGGGGTGGGAGGGGGGTGGAAGTTGTTGATATTGTATTATAGTTATTAAAATTAATATTTTTTGCTTAGATATGTTGCGCGGTGATATATATTATTATGCTATGTTATGGTTATGTAATTGTAAAGGTGTAGTCGTATGTGTGGCGGCCCCCCCCTCTCTTTTCTTTTTTCACAGAAAAGAGCAAGAGAGAGAGAGAGAGAGAGGGGGGGGGGGGGAAGTTGGGAGTGGGCGTGGTTGACCATATACGTCGATTGATTCGGATAGTTCTGCTTCAAGTAGTAGACAAAGGAGCAAGCCTAGTGTTCTTCTCCTCTCTCCCCCCCCCCCCTATCTTTTTTTTTTTCCCTTCCGCGTGTGTGCATACGTTATATGTACTATGATGTTTGTTGGTGTTTTAGTAGATATGCAGTTAGTGCTTTCTTGAATGGTTTGATTTTTGTTTCATCTGTTATATGTTTTGGGATTGACTTCCATTGATCTGCAAAGATCTTGGTGAGGTATGGGTCTTTATGGTTAACAAAGAGGCTGCCTTTTGTTGAGTATCGGGTTTTGTATGAGTGTATGATATTGATTGGTGTAAAGGTGTTGTTGTGGAGTGG
This sequence comes from Paulinella micropora, assembly GCA_019918135.1. Classification (NCBI taxonomy): domain Eukaryota; phylum Cercozoa; class Imbricatea; order Euglyphida; family Paulinellidae; genus Paulinella; species Paulinella micropora. Next base: position 163,983 of record WBZZ01002800.1, read on the forward strand.
TCTGTTGAGATGTTTTTAAGGGTAAATGAATGGGTGATTTTCTATGCATACACGGAGGGTGTATAGGTGGGTGATGTCAAGCAGTTCGAGTTGGTTTAGGATTGGTTTTGTATGTGCGCGGTAATGTGTTTTTGCAATTATTCTGATTATTTTCTATGTATTTTTATGAGTGGCTGTATATATTTCTTTTTGTTGTCATGCGTCCCCCAGATGGAGATGTTTTGTATAAGGTGTGGGTATATGTGTGTATAATATAGTTGTTTCATTTGTTTTATGTTTAGATATTTTTTAGCATATAGTAATGAGTTGATTGTGGGTTGGAGTTTACGGATTATGTTGTTAATATGTTGGTCATATTTAAGGTTATGTTGTAGTGTTATGCCTAGGAGTTTTGCGTGTTGGCATTGCTCGAGGGTATGGTTGTTTATTGTTATTGTGATATTTTGTTTTGTTTTATGGAAAATTGTGTATGTTGTTTTTGTTGGGTTGGGTACTAGGTTATTAGAGTGGAAGTAGTTTATTAATTTCGTTATTTCTGTTTGTGTTTTTTCTTGTAGATTTTTAGGATTTTTAGCTGTTATTATGAGTGTGGTGTCGTCTGCATATATGTATACTGTCCCTTGTTGTATAATATTGATTATGTCATTTATGTAGAGTAGGAAGAAGGTGGTGGAGAGTGTGCTGCCTTGCGGGATGCCATGTGTGATGGTGCGTTTGTAAGACTTGGCATATTGTGTGTGGACTTCTTGAATGCGGTTCGAGAAGTAGGATGCAAAGAACTGGACTGTACCTTCGTTGAAATTAAAATTTCGTCGAAGTTTATCTAGTAGCTTTGAATGCTCTACTGTATCGTATGCTTTCGAGAGGTCTACATAGAGAGCTAGTGCTAGCTCTTCTTTGTCTTTATGTTTTTGTATTTGGTTTATTATGGTTTGGACTGTCATGGTTGTGCTTGAGTTAGGTCGAAATGCGTATTGTGTATGTGATATTATGTTGTGTTTTGTTAGGTGATCCATTATTTGTTTATTTTTTATTGTGTCAAATACTCTAGCAATTATAGGTAGTAATGATATCGGTCTGTAGTTGGCTGGCATGCTTGTGTCGCTGGCTTTGTATAGTTCTATTACTTTTGTTGTTTTGAGTGCGTCTGGGTATTTATTTTCATTTATGGCTTTGTTGAAGAGGTTGGTGAGTATAGGTGCGAGGAAGGCGTGCATGTCTTTTATAAGTGTTGGTTTTATTTTGTATATGTCCTCTGCTTTATCTCTGTTTATGTTTTTAAGTGTTTTGTTTACAATGTCTTCTGTTGTGTTATGTAGTTTGAAGCTTGGATGTGTTTGTTTGTTTTCTTCCGCTTTCTCTTCTGGTTGTTGTTTATGTTCGGTTGTTGGTATGCTGTTGCTTGTTTTTTTGCCTATTGTTATGTAATAATCGTTGAGTGCGTTTGCTATTTCTATGGGGTCTGTGTATGTTTTGTTGTTGTATTGTATTGTGGTTGGCGACGCTCTCGGTGGTTTGTTGTTAGGTACTAACTCTCTGAGTTTTCTATGTTGTTTTTTTGGGTTGTTTTTATTTTCTTCTAGCGTCTTCATAACTTCGTCTTTTTTTGCTTTGTGTATTATTTTGTCGACTTTGTATCTCTGTGTCCTGTATGCTTGTTTGTTTTCTGTTGTTGGGTTATCTCTCCATTTTTTATATAGTAGGTGCTTTTTTCTTATTTGCCTCTTTATTATGGGGCTGCACCAGCTTTTTCTTCTATTGCATTGCTTTGGTTTTCGTTCGAAGTGTTCTATGACTTTTGTTATTTTTGTTTGTATGTCTCTAAACTTTTAGTTTGTGTCGCTGCTTTCTGTGTTGTCCTGTGTGATGTATTCTAACTGTGTTTTGAAATTTGCTAGGATTGTGTCTTTATTTTTGTCGTATATGTTTTTGGTGAGTCTGGGTGTGTTGTCTGTGTTTGGTTTTCTTGTATGTGTGTGTATTATTGCGTATATGGGGTGGTGGTCTGATATGCATGGGCTTATGATGTTTGCTTCTATGTTGGCATTGATGTTAGTGATTATCATGTCTATGAGTGTATGGGATGTTGTGTGGACCATGTCGTGCCTTGTTGCTTTTGTTATTGTTGTGTAGAGGTTGTTGTGTACCATTATGTTTTGAAAGTCTGTGTGTGGTTTATGTATGTTGTCTAATAGGTTGTAGTTGAGGTCACCTACTACTGTTATTGTGCTTGTAGGCGTTTTGTGTAGTATGCTGTTTATGTTATTTTGTAGTTCATGTATGAATTGTTTGTCTATGAGTGGGCGTCTATACATACATATTATTGTGTGTATTGGCTTGTTTTTAAGTTTATTGTTATATATTCTTAGTATTAGTGGAGTTTTGCATGAGTCCGATATAGTTTGTTTATCGTTTATTGTAATGTGCATGTTGCTTTTATAGTATATTGAGATGTCGATGTGATGTTTGGCTGTGTATGTAGGGATAGGGAATGCATTGTTACTGGTTGGTTGGGTTATGTAGTTATCTGTGAGTATGATGATGTCTGGTTGGAAGGGTAGGAGTTGTAGGTGTGTGATTAGGTCTTGATGATGTGCTTTGAGAGAGTGGATGTTGGTGTGATATATTGTGAGTGTATTGTTGTGTGTGTTGTTGTTTTTATTGTTATTCTTATTATTATTCTTATTATTATTGTTGTTTTTTATGTTTTTATTATATGTTTTATTTTTGTTATTTTTAGAGGTGAGCGATAGGTATGGTGTGAAGGATTGTGGGAGGAGATTTGGGTGGTGATATGCTCTGGGGGTTTTTGTTGAGTGGTCATTTAGGTGCTCATGGAGGTGTTGTTGTGCTGCTTGTTTGGTTTGTTGAGTATATATGATTCTTTGATTATGTTTATATCTTCTTCTGTCTTAATCACTAGCCTATGCTCCTTTGTCTGCTGCTTGAAGATGACCTCACCGTCTCTTGTCCAGACGTAGATGGTCTCGCCAGTGGCCTCAACGAGTTCCTTCTTGAGCTTGATCGCCTATTTCTCTCTCTCCCTCTCTCTCTTTGCCTTTGCCTTTAATTTAATGAAGTTACTTTTACAAGTGACCTCTGGTCATCCATACAAATCGTTAGCCCGAAGGCCATCTTCTTCTTCTTCTTCTTCTTCTTCTTCTTCTTCTTCTTCTTCTTCTTCTTCTTCTTCTTTAATGAAATCGAAAGCGAAATTGTACAGGAAGTAAAGTCAGAACTAAGTCATAAAAGTTGTAGATAGAACTAATTCGTGAAACTGAGCGAAAATCCAGCTCAATATACTATAAAATAATACAAAAATAGAAAATATGAATGAGAAAAGAGAAGTGGAAAAACGATATCAAAAGAAAATATGAGGGGAGAAACAGGGGATAAAAAAAAACAAAGATGTGAAATGTACAAGAAATGTGAAAAGTAGAATATATGAGGGGAGAGGAAAAAATATAAACTAAATATGATAAGAAAATAAGAAGTGAGAAAGGAAAAAGATAATATAG
>WBZZ01002800.1:172500-182500 GCA_019918135.1 Paulinella micropora
GTCGGGGGCCTGACCAGATAGAACTGATTCAGAACCCAGGTCATCCCCAGTGTCTTATTACCCTCCTTCCATAACTTGTGCTTGACGTCCACCTGCGAGGGCCCAACCGGCTCCTCCGGCCCCGTCTGCACTTCCAATCTTCTACGCTTCCTCAGTTTACTTCCCGGTTCCGAGTAGATCAGATCGTTATCTGCCGCCCTCTTCGCCGCCTCCGTGGGCGGTTTGCGACTCGTATCTGACCCCTTATCCACGGGCTTAGGCCCTTTGGAGCTGATCAGGCCATTACCCCTCTCGGGGGCTCGTGCCTTCATCTCCTCCGTCCGCTCATCGGGCTTCCCACCATCGGGTTCCTGATCTGTTCCCAGTTTAGGAGGGTCCTGAAACTCCCCCTGACGAGCGCTTCCCTCAGCGTCTCGTTCTCCATTAGGAACGGATCGTACTTGATGAGGCGGCGAACATTAACAATCTTGTTCTCCCCTTTGCCTCTAATCCGATAGTTAAACGGCCCCGTCTGTTGTACCACCTGATAAGGCCCCTTCCAATGCACAAACATCTTCGAAGAGATGCCCTTAGGGACCTGTGGGTAGTATAACATGACAATGTCTCCTGGCTTATACGTCACCATAGACAAGTCCTGCTCCAAGGGTTCCTTGCTTAACTGACGGGTCTGTTCCGCCAACCTCGCCTGTCTGACCGCTTGCATGGCCTCCATGGACACACGCATGCGTACCCCCCAGAGTTCATCCTCATCCATGGCCAAACCAGGTCCATCCTGAAATACCAAGTGTTGAGGCATCACCGGCTCCTGACCGTACACTACTTGATATGGGGACCTACACTCCGCCCCCGCTCCCAGAGCCTTCGATGGCATCGCGTTCATCGCGAATACAAAACTCGGGACCACCTCTTTCCACAAGAGTTGACTTTTCTTGCAGTAGGTCCTCAGAGCCGACTTGAGCGGTCTATGCACCCGCTCAATCTTGCCATTAGCCCTCGGATTGTACGGTGTAACGTACTGCCAGTGAACCCCATAGAACTTGGCGAGCCTTTCCATCAGCTCGTTATCAAAGGCTGGTCCTTTATCTGAGCAAATCGTCTTGGGGACCCCTACCACACATAGGATTCGATCGATCAGCTCCCTGGCTGTCGTCTCGGCCGTCGTGTCAGGTACTGGTATCGCCCAGACATAATTGCTCGCCCTATCAATAACCGTCAACAAGAATTTATCTTTCGTTGGTCCCACCGGCGGCAACGGGTTGCCCCACGTGGTCTACATGCAGGAACTCAAAGAGCCTTTCCAGCAATGTAAATTTCCCAACCGGGATCTTACCCTCCACTGGGTGTTTCTTGTTGAGTTGACAGGTCGTACAGCCCTTGACCCTTGCCTTAATAAACTTATCCATCCCTTCCCACCAGAACCTCCTTTTGATAATCCACTGCGTCCTCTGCACCCCCGGGTGATTAACCAACGGGACCACGTGCGACGCTACGTAGATCATCTGCCTCAGTTTGGCCGGGACCCATAAAACCCACTTCTCCGGGTTCTTGGCCGTTTCGGCTGCCTTGCCTGTGTACCATAGGAGGCCATCCCGCCATGCCAGAGTTTTAAGCTGCGTTCGGATTCTTTCCGTCAGCAATAGCTCATCCTCCGCCAGAAAGTACTGGATCAAGCCCTTGTACTCCTCATCGGCCCTCTGGCACTGTCTCCATGCCTCCAGTGACGCAATACGCACTGTACCATCCTCTACCTGGATTCCCACTTTGAGGCCTGGAATCCGGCCCCGACCCCTCAGCATCCCTTAGCGGTTCCATAGAAACCACCTCCGGTTCTGGAACTGTTTCCACGCCCGGGTCTTCCAGGTAGGTTCGGATGGCCGGTGTCGCATGCGCCTGGCAACAGTAACACTCATGCTCCGCCTTATCCTCATCCAGAACAGCGGCTTTATCAGCCTCGTATTCTTTCAGGCGTTGCACGGCCTCATCAACAAAATGCTCTCTACAGCACTCTGCTTGGCCAACCTCCCGTTCCAACTGAGACAACATGACCTTCCTGTATTCCCCTTTCCTTGCCTCCCACACCCTAGGTTCCTTTCTGCTCGACACCGGGTGTGCCTTATTGGCATAGAAGATCATGTTCGCCGGCAAGATATCCTTTTGATCCACTCTCAACGCCAAGTCCTCAAACTCGTCCATCTGCTGCATCGCAGCCAGACATGCGGATGGCGTGGAGTAATTGACCCTTGACAAAGAGTCAGCCACAATATTCTTCTTGCCGGGAATGTACTTGACGGTGAAGTCATAACACGACAGTAGGGCCTGCCATCTGGCCAACCTGCCCGTGCAATCGTTCGTCATTAACCACATCAAGTTCTGGTGGTCCGTTCTTACCACGATATCCCGTGACCCCCACAAGTATTCCCTGAGTCTTATAAACGACCAAACCACTGCCAAGGCCTCCCTCTGCCTCGTACAGTAGTTCTGTTCCGCCTTATTGAGTTTCCGACTCAAATACATTATCGGCCGTAAGACCCCTCTATCATCGTACTGCTGTAGGACTGCCCCGACCGCGTACTTAGACGCGTCGGTGTCCAGCACATACTGTTTATCAACATCCGGCATCATCAAGATGCAATCCTTGTTAAACTTGGGATCACGAGTCAACATTTCCTTAATGAACTCGAACGTCTCCTCCTGTTTAGGCGTCCATTCCCTTATATCGCCTTTCAAGTACAGCTCCCTCAACGGCTTAACCGTATCCGACCATTTGGGAAAGAACTGACTGTAGTATTGCGCAAGCGCAATGAAGGAGAACAACTCCGACCGCGTCTGAGGCCGCTTAATGCCTTCCACAGCATCCCTTTTCTTAGCCGCAATCGCCACTGTCCCGTTCGAGATATCATATCCCAGGTATGTCACCTGTCGGGTGGCAAACTGGCACTTGTCCAAGTTCACCTTGAGACCAAACTCTCTCACCCGTCGGAAAACATCCTGGATGTGGGCTAAATGTTCCTCCATAGTATTGGAGTAGATGATAATATCATCTATGTAACAGAAAGCGTAATCCTCCGCCTTCTGTCCATATTTCTCCATGAACCCACCTGCCCTTCCATCCTCAAATCTCCGACCGAGCATTTTCTGCATAGCTGCCTGAAATATGCCCGGTGAGTTCCTCAGACCCATTGGCAATACCTTCCATTGGTACAGCGTCATTCCTACGACAAACGCTGTCAGCCATCTGCTCTTCCTACTGAGCGGGATCTGCCAGAACCCATTTTTGAGGTCCAAGACTGAGTAGAATTTTGCGTGTTTCAACTTACGCATACAGTCATCGATCTTAGTCAGCGGATACCGCTCACCCTCGATGATCTTGTTAGCCCGATAGTAGTTCACGCAAAATCTAAGCGCCCCATCCGGCTTCGGAACCATGCGTACATGCGACGAAATCGGGGAGTCCGAAAACTCCGTGAAATCATCTGCCTGTAGCTCCTCCGCCTTTTCCTGGGCAATGCCTCCTCCCTGCGGCCTAAGATAGACCTTCTAGAGGCATGCGTGATATTCATCCCCGGAATCTTCCTGAGATGTGCCTCAAAATGCTTGACCGTCCCCGGCCTAGGCGGATCAAAGATCTCCTTCTCCTTGACCATCACCTCCTGAAGGCACTTGAGATCTTCTTTATTCCCCTTCCAATCCGCCCGCATTTGAGCCATTCATTCATCCCATGACTGAGCGTTCTTCCGACTCCTAAGTTCGGGCGCCTCAGCCATGTCCGACCACGCATCCTCCACTAATCCATCCTCGGAGGGCATTTCCACCTCCTGCTGATGGTACTTGACTTCCGAGAACTCATCCCATTTTCCTAGGTTCGCCATCCGATCCAGGATAAACGCGTACTGGATAGACGCCCTTTTGGTGTAAAACCCCATGAAGCACGTGAACGCCTGTTCCCGTATCTTCTGAAGGTCACACCCCTTAAGTGAGTTCCGGTATGTCAGCCCCTGTTCCCTAGTGCCCAATCTACAAGCAATCACCAACTGTTGCTTTCTAGACGGCACCGGGATCGGGTGATCCATCATCCGGTCCAAAACCTCATCCGCCCATAACGCTTTCTCATGGAACGGTAAGATCATGGAAAACGGTTTGTCACCTTCGAAATATTTCGTAAGCAACTTTGCAGTCTCCCCGGAATTCCGTGGACAAAGAGGTTTGTCACCCCACATGTTTCCCACGAACTCACTGATCTCATCCTCCGTCCCTCCCGTTGAAACCCGCGTTTCCATCAGCGGTTCAAACAACGGTCTATTACCCTGTGATGCTTTCGCATGGAAGCAGTATCGGTTCTGAAGGAACACATAAGGCCCCTTTTTACCATCCCTGAACCTATCCATCCCCGCTTCCACCTCCATGTTCTGTTCTTCCATTGTGCAGGCCATAATCTGAGCACACCGGCCCTGAATTAAGTCCTCCACTGTTGCCTTGTCCCAACATCGAACAACTTTCACAACCTTTCCCGCAAACCCGCGGTACTCCGGTTGGAAATCCCTGTAATAATTGTCCAACGCTGGGTGCTGATATGGTTTTGGTATGACCAACTGCACCTTTGCACTCCGTGCAATAGCATGTGGGTCCTTCCCTTTAGTTGCCCCTGACTTGGTGTACGATACCGCATAAGTATCAACGTGAAAGAGAGGAACTTGCGTTCGCCCCCTCACCATATCCTCTGCGTCATCATCACTAATCCCATAGTGCACCAAGCCCGACCGGCAGTCAATCAATGTGTTCATCTTATTGAGCTGCTTGAACCCGATCAGCAATCCCCCTGAATATTCCGGGCAGACATAGAATTGGATGTTGAAGGACCTACCGGAGTAGAGTTCAATGGTTAAAACCATCGTCCCCGTCACCTCCGCCCTCGCTTTTCCATTAACACCTTCTATGCTCCCCTTCATAGGCAACATGTGTTTATCCAACCACGCCTTGTTTGCCGCAATGAAATTTGCGCCCGCGATATTAATGTTAGCCTGCGTATCATTGGCCAAATCGCATGCACTCTCCAAGTCTACACAGTAAACTTGAGTAATGCATAACGCATGTTCCGGCATTTCAATAGCCTCAAGGCGTTCTTTTAAGTCGGACAAAAGAACAAAACTATTCTTTAAATCTTTCCGTACCGATACTCAACTTCTGATGAGCCCTTCACCAAAAGCAGTATTCTTCGACATACCGGCTTCTATTTCTTTCTTACCATCCGTCACCTTCAACCCGGGTTTCAACTTCCTTACCCGTTTAGGCACCGGCTTCGCCCCCAATCGGGCTCCGGAATGAAAGAAACTTTCCTTTTCAACCTCAACGTCGGAACCGGTAAAAGATTCAAATTAGGTTGCGATCTATGCGGTACGATCGTAACAACGTGTTTATTTATAATATCAACTCGTCTGGCCTTCTCGGGCCCTACAGACTTATTAATACTTCCCCGCTTTGCACGTTCGATCGTCACCTGCATCACAGCACCATCCAAATCATGAGTAGAGTGATGACTCTTGAGAGAAGGGTTACCTGTGGGAACTGTTTTAACCTCCAGCTTCCCCGGTTCATTCATCTTCGCCATAATCATCCTTGGTGAACGTGTCGTCTCCTGCCACACGACAACATCCCCATCAGTAATGACTGACGATTCCCTACACCCCTCCCCCTTATCACCTCCCCCCTCAAGTATACCTGCTTGAGTTTCCACTTCTTCCTCTGGGGGAACCTCCCCTTCATCCTCCTCCTCCTTCGAAGCCGCCGCCACTTTGGCCTTCTTGAGGGGTCCGCCCTTTTCCCATTAACCCCCAAAGCGCTTCTTCCCCCTGAAGCCTCCTCCGCGGCCACGGCCTCCATATCCTCCACGGCCCCGCTTGCTTCCCCCTTGTCGCAAGGCGTCCACCGTGTCCTCATACTCGCGCAGCCGTGCTTTAACCAAAGTACGAACTGCCTTGTTATTGATGAAGAGCTGATCTCTGCTCCGGATAGCCCTGACAATGTCCCAAATGGACTTGCTGTTGTCAGAACTTTCGAGCTGCTCCTTTAGGATTTTCCAATCCGCTTCCTTTTCGGAGTGCATCCCCGGGCAGAAATCCCCCCTTCTGCACTTGCCTCCCTTAAAGTAGTAGTCAAAGCATGGCTTACGACTACCCTTGTAAGAGAAACTGGAAGAACTAGCCCCTTTACTCTTCGAGCCTATCGCAGGGATATGCTCGTCGCTAGTTTCTTCCTCATCTTGCTCCTCCTCCTGTTGCTGGCGTCGGAGGGGTTTTCCATATCCCCCCCTCTGAACTTTAGGGATCCGTGAACGTCGTCCCTCAGTTCCGCCGCCCAACTGAACAGCCGCTGCCTGTCCCAACGATTGTTCCCCAAACCGATCTCTGGCAACTGCCACCAAAGCCTCTATCCCTCCCGCCGAGACCAACGTATCATCTCACGTTCTCACGGCCAGTAGGAAGTCCTTCCACATCAGCTTTGAGTTCTGGTACTGAGCCGCAAAGTTCAGCCAAGCAGGGGATGCCTCCGTCGTAAAGTCGGCATTGTCAGGGATCGAACTGGCCCATTTGTTATCAGGCCACCCTCTGTTCACGGCCCGATAAACAGTCGGATCATGCTGATTGATCCTCGCCATAATGTGACGAATGAGGCGTTTAAGGCTGATGCAAAAAAGCATTGTCCGTCTTCAGCTTTTCCATCACCAACGCAAATGTCCCCCTCACCCTCACCGGCTTGGACTTAGTTGTCTTCAAAGCCTCTCCAACAACAGTGGAGATATGGCCCGTCAGCATGACTTCACTTGTCAGTTCCCAGTGACAACCGAATTCGACGAGCAAGTCAATGAGGGCGTGCATCATCGCATGCAGTTTCGACATTTTAATCGATCCCGTTTCTGCATAATGATCCCTCTCCTGTTGTACCCTCGCCATCCCCTCGTTGATCTTCTCCAACGTAAAGTGCTCCATCAGATCCCCATCCGTGCACTGTCGGAGAATATCCATCAAGGTCATCGGCGATTCAAAAGTGCTCTCCGCCATTAACTTACAGAGCATATTGATCGCTTTCCGTAACCAAGACGAGTTCATAAACGGATGACAGTTTACTTGTAAAGTAAACCATATCGTCGGTTGTTGCTTACCCCGTGTCCCTGAGGCAAATGCAATCGGCGTAAACTTAGCCAGGAAGATCGGCATCCTCTTCCTCTCTTGATCATAACGTTGACCAGGATCAATGGGATCATCCTCATCCCTTTTCCTGATCTTCGCATATCTCAGTTAGCCAAAACCTTCGCCAAAGCAGTTACGAATTGGGATAATGCTAAGGGGAGGTTGAAGGAGGCTAAATGGATGAAGGATACGAAAATCTGGGCTAATAGAACTCAAGGCTCTTTCGACGTACTCCACATCGAAGGCTTCATGGGGAAACTGGAGAAAATGGTCGAAGTTACGGCGTTAAGCAACAATACCGAAAGGATGTTGCGAGATCTGCTGCGGGAGGCGGACAATGCAGCACTTGCAGCAACCAAGCTCGCGACAGCTACTGCTACGGCGGCAGATGCTGTGATCTTGGTGGTGGCAAGGGAACAGGCATATGAGAACCTGTATCGATATCTCATGTATCTCATGGAGGTCTTGAAGGCCTTGGAGGTCGGTATGGAAAGGTTTACGACCTGACCAAGGGGTATACTTCATTTTTGAAATGATCCTGAGCCATGGTCGTTTCAAAAGTTTTCCCATGGAGAGGGTCCCTCCTCACCGCTCCATACCATTCCTCCTTCCAATCCTCCTTCGTTTCCTCCCCCGTCATTATGAACTTCAAATCAAATTGTTCGGAAGGAATGGGAGTCGGAAGGTATTCGAAATCCTCCTCTTCCATCCTTGGATGACCCAACATTTGAAGCTCATGGAGGTGCAAAGATATGAACATCCTTGTAACCATCCTCCGTACCTCCATGGGTGCCAAGGTTTTGATCCTCGGTGCTTTTGGTGAATAGTTGGTAAAAGCAAAAGTGGCTGCCGTCCACCCCCACTTTATCATACCAGCCTGTTCACTCTTTACCACATCCAGCACCTCCTTGTCCTTGGGTCTGTCTGGATACTTACTTGCCAAAGGGACAAAGTGTTCCAGAAACAGATGCTGATCATGGGGGTCTACTAAGTAGTCCGAAGCTACAAATAGTAGAAATTCCCCCCCAGCCTTTCCCACTAGCGACTGCGCAATTGGATCCGAGTATGGATCGTATGGCTTCGCTGCGGACATCTTTAACTTCAAAGTGACAAGGTCCAAGTTTCGAGATCAGGGTTCTTCCCTGTTTCTACGAAACCCTCCTTACCACCTTTTTTTTTTTTCCCTTGGTTAGAACAACAAAAAGCATGTCTCGACCAGCCAACAACAGTGACTGATAATCGAAACAATGCCTGACACTCTCAACACGGCACAGTCAACAACAGTGACTGATTGCCTCCAATGAGTGAGTCGTTCCAGATTCCAAATTTGTACTTTCAGAGTTCGAAAAAGGCAAAGGGACTCCAAATGTATTAAGACCGGAGGTCTAGCCTTACGAGCTCAAAGGAAAAATAACAAAAGGAATTTAATAAACGATATTGAACACAACAGGTTCAAAGCTAACAGCCACTTCTTAAGTAGAAAGGGTTGTCAGAACTGAACCCAAACAACAAGCCAAAGGGAAAACACCGGTCAAGCCGGATGTCCCTTTGACCGGTTCATGTGACACGTTGCGTTACGTCCGTAACCTGCACAAATGCCAAAAACATATCACCAAAACACAACCCATAAGTGCAATTTCCCTTATTTAGCCTTAAATATCCTAGTCACGGGAAAAAGGCCAAATTTCACGGAATTTTCCGTGATTTTTATCCAAACTTCAAACGGATACTACAGGTGCTGTAGAAGGATCGGGTCAACGCTATCATACTAATGTGGGAGATTATTCCATATTAATGCTACACATTCGTGTAGTCTGCATTTTAATAATCATCTCCACGCCGGTAAACGGTTAAGAGTAAAATCTAGGTTTTAAGGTCCTATGGGATTAAGCTTCCTAGCTTATCCTCCCATATTCCTTATCCTAATACATAACTAAAACCGGATATATTTATCAGAACCGGAAATGTAATAAGAATTCATCTTATAATACATTTAATAACAAGAACTTACTTCCCAGAGTAAATTCTCGTAAAGTCCCAATAGCGTAAAAACCATGTAGTATACCGTGGGTGTTACAGAAGGACGGTCTTCAAGCCTAGAAGAAGAAGAAGAAGAAGAAGAAGAAGAAGAAGAAGAAGAAGAAGAAGAAGAAAGAAGAAAGAAGAAAGAAGAAGAAGAGGAAGAAGAAGAAGAAGAAGAAGAAGAAGAAGAAGCAGGAGGAGGAGGAGGACGAGAAGGAGAAGAAGAAGAAGAAGAAGAAGAAGAAGAAGAAGAAGAAGAAGAAAGGGGGGGAAGCTATCTAATCATTAGAAATTGAGAAAGCTTAGCAATATTCAATTGTCAACAGTAATGTACTTCAGTCCCGTCCCCTCCCCCCCCCCCCACTTCAAAATATAAAAAACTATTTTATTAATAATGACAATTAGTGGTACTGCATATAAACATATTTATTCGAACTTGTAGACGGTGATGATGGCAAACTGAAAGACAGCAAATGTCAAATACATTGACGTAATCGCCAACCGCTGATGATCATGAGTCTAAGACTGGTTGGCACATTGTCAACCGCGGATGATTTTTTTTTGTTAATGTTAGACTATAAGGGTAGGTCGACTTTGTTTGCGAAATTGAAGGTAAGGGAGCCCTTGAAGCGAAAAAATAATGTAGAAAACAATTAAAGTTCGAGCATGTTCGAATATCATTTACACAACACACACAACGACCATAATATTATTACTATCACTATCGTCAAGTATGTGAACAAATTGTCTATGTGTATACCTGGATAGATACTATGAGATGGACAGATAGGCAG
>WBZZ01002800.1:192500-202500 GCA_019918135.1 Paulinella micropora
ATACATATATATACATACATACATACATACATACATACATACATACATGCATGCATGCATGCATACATACATACATACACACATACATACATATATTATATACATACATACATACATTATCATCATCATCATCATCATCATCGTCGTCGTCGTCATCATCATCCTCACCATCCTCACCATCATCCTCACCATCCTCACCATCATTACCACCACCACCACCGCCATCACCATCACCATCACCGCCATCACCACCACCATCACCATCACCGCCACCACCACATCATCGTCACCTAGGATCAACTGGCAGCTAACTTTCACCCCGCAGCGACCCAAGACCTTCCTCGCGCTCTGGTTGCACACGTTCATAGGTATGCTATTTTTCTTTCTTTGTCTTTTCTGATTGATTTGTACTTTTTATATTTTTTTATTGATTTGCTATTTTCTTACTTTATTTTTTCTGATCGATTTTATGTATTTTGTCACGCTCTGACACATCTAGGTTTAGCGTCGATTCATTGTTATTTTTTTCTTTTTTTTTCTTGTTGAATTTATTTGCACAAGCGTCTAGCATCGATTTATTATTATGATGATTATTATTATTATTATTATTATGGACACCGTGATAGCCCAGTGGTCAAGTTCTACCATCTGGGCCCTGTCGCCAGTTCGATTCCCGTCGGTGCCACCAGTATTTTCATTGAACATACCGGTCTATTTCTGGACCAGTATTTTCATTGAACATACCGGCCCGTCTGGAAGTGTTGGAACTGCCCTTGCGGGGGTGTCATTAGAGCTTATCGTCAATTCTTCGTACTCCCCTCACGGGTGAGACGATGGAGGCGCATGTGCAGAAACGCATCAGCCATTGACAGAGAAGCACTATTATTATTATTATTATTATTATTATTATTATTATTATTTGGACACCGTGATAGCCCAGTGGTCAAGTTCTACCATCTGGGCCCTGTCGCCAGTTCGATTCCCGTCGGTGCCACCAGTATTTTCATTGAACATACCGATCCGTCTGGACCAGTATTTTCATTGAACATACCGGCCCGTCTGGAAGTGTTGGAACTGCCCTTGCGGGGGTGTCATTAGAGCTTATCGTCAATTCTTCGTACTCCCCTCACGGGTGAGACGATGGAGGCGCATGTGCAGAAATGCATCAGCCATTGACAGAGAAGCACTATTATTATTATTATTATTATTATTATTATTATTATTATTATTATTATTATTATTATTATTATTATTATTGTTATTATTATTATTATTATTATGGAGGGGTGCACAGTATGGCACCCCACGGGAAGAGGAGGTGGTTGGGCCTCTTCCCACTGGTTCCGAGGCTATGTCGTTGTGTTGGTTCCGAGACTATGTCGTTGTGTTGTTTTTATAAGACGTACACCACGTGGGGTCAAATGGGTATATACATTCCGCGATCTAGGGGTGGTGACGGGTTTCGAGGCGTCCCAGACACTTACCACAAAACGTCCTCATGCGCTGGCAGACCGCATGAAATGTCTGCTACACCCCTTGAGTACCTCCATTCGACTTATACCCAGTCTTGTGGAACTCTCTCATAGGGAACATCAATCATTTGCAGTTGATTCCCTGCAAGGTATCCGACACGCCGAGCGGGTAGCTATTCAGGGATGGTCAGAGTCACTCTTCCCTCCCCAACATTCACTGTTGTGACTGTTGGGTCGAGGGATGGAGGCGCATGGTCCTTGGACTCAGCCATGACAGATCAATACAATACAATACTATTATTATTATTATTATTATTATTATTATTATTATTATTATTATTATTATTATTATTATGGAGGCGCATGTGCAGAAATGCATCAGCCATTGACAGAGAAGCACTATTATTATTATTATTATTATTATTATTATTATTATTATTATTATTATTATTATTATTATTATTATTACTATTATTATTATTATTATTATTATGGACACCGTGATAGCCCAGTGGTCAAGTTCTACCATCTGGGCCCTGTCGCCAGTTCGATTCCCGTCGGTGCCACCAGTATTTTCATTGAACATACCGGTCTATTTCTGGACCAGTATTTTCATTGAACATACCGGCCCGTCTGGAAGTGTTGGAACTGCCCTTGCGGGGGTGTCATTAGAGCTTATCGTCAATTCTTCGTACTCCCCTCACGGGTGAGACGATGGAGGCGCATGTGCAGAAATGCATCAGCCATTGACAGAGAAGCACTATTATTATTATTATTATTCAGCCCAATGGCCTCAAGGCGTTAAACTGTGACGCCAACTCATAACCCTTTGGTGGTAGATGCTGGGGAGGAGGGTCGTTGCGCGCGTAAAAGATCTTAAACTCCGCATATGCTGGTTGATAGCCCAGGACCCAGCAGACACCAGATTGTTATGGGTGGGGTTTCGAGGCAGCTCTAGCAACCGCGCTTGGTGTATGCACTTGCACATTCGGTGACGTCTTGCAAGAGGTTGCTGGGACTGCGGAATAACCTCGGCTTAGTGCAGTCTTGCCCTCAGGAGCTCCATCGGTGGCCCCGATCATCAGGCGAGAGACTGACACGGGGGGGTGGAGGACCTCGAACAAGGGTATTGGAGGCTTATGTCCGTTGAGGATATGCCATTAGCTGCATCAGTACGCCTCAGATATAGTATTATTATTATTATTATTATTATTATTATTATTATTATTATTATTATTATTATTTTGGACACCGTGATAGCCCAGTGGTCAAGTTCTACCGTCTGGGCCCTGTCGCCAGTTCGATTCCCGTCGGTGCCACCAGTATTTTCATTGAACATACCGATCCGTCTGGACCAGTATTTTCATTGAACATACCGGCCCGTCTGGAAGTGTTGGAACTGCCCTTGCGGGGGTGTCATTAGAGCTTATCGTCAATTCTTCGTACTCCCCTCACGGGTGAGACGATGGAGGCGCATGTGCAGAAATGCATCAGCCATTGACAGAGAAGCACTATTATTATTATTATTATTATTATTATTATTAATGGACACCGTGATAGCCTAGTGGTCAAGTTCTACCATCTGGGCCCTGTCGCCAGTTCGATTCCCGTCGGTGCCACCAGTATTTTCATTGAACATACCGATCCGTCTGGACCAGTATTTTCATTGAACATACCGGTCCGTCTGGAAGTGTTGGAACTGCCCTTGCGGGGGTGTCATTAGAGCCTTTCGTCAATTCTTCGTACTCCCCTCACGGGTGAGACGATGGAAGCGCATGTGCAGAAATGCATCAGCCATTGACAGAGAAGCACTATTATTATTATTATTATTATTATTATTATTATTATTTAGGGAGTACATAGGCCATCGGTCCTTTCCATGGGCTGATTGGTATAAAGCTCCTAGAGTAATGTTCTATGCCGTCACTTCCTTTATTCCACCGATTGGTGTGGAGACTTTCCTTATGGAATGGAGGACTGGATGCACATGGCCTTTTGGCTCAGCAATTGGCAGGAGATACACTATTATTATTATTATTATTATTATGGACACCGTGATAGCCCAGTGGTCAAGTTCTACCATCTGGGCCCTGTCGCCAGTTCGATTCCCGTCGGTGCCACCAGTATCTTCATTGAACATACCGGTCCGTCTGGAAGTGTTGGAACTGCCCGTGCGGGGGTGTCATTAGAGCCTATCGTCAATTCTTCGTACTCCCCTCACGGGTGAGACGATGGAGGCGCATGTGCAGATTTGCATCAGCCATTGACAGAGAAGCACTATTATTATTATTATTATTATTATAATTATTATTATTATTATGGACACCGTGATAGCCCAGTGGTCAAGTTCTACCATCTGGGCCCTGTCGCCAGTTCGATTCCCGTCGGTGCCACCAGTATTTTCATTGAACATAACGATCCGTCTGGACCAGTATTTTCATTGAACATACCGGCCCGTCTGGAAGTGTTGGAACTGCCCTTGCGGGGGTGTCATTAGAGCTTATCGTCAATTCTTCGTACTCCCCTCACGGGTGAGACGATGGAGGCGCATGTGCAGAAATGCATCAGCCATTGACAGAGAAGCACTATTATTATTATTATTATTATTATTATTATTATTATTATTATTATTCTGGAGGGGTGCACAAGATGGCACTCCATGGGAAGAGGAGGTGGTTGGGCCTCTCCCCACGAAGGTGACCGCTTGGGGAGGGCGGTCACCGGGATATGCGCAACTCTCAACTGGGCATTTACTCGGTAGGGGTTCGGCCAGGCAGGTTGTGGGGTTGTCTGTTGGATTGTTGGTTGGCTCGTTTTTCTTGGCTGTTGGTTTGCGTCTGGTTTCCTGGTTAGCCCATTTTCGCCGAATTTCCTGCCGAGTAAATGCCTGGGGGCTTCCAGTTCCGGTTTGGTGATCTTGTTGAGGTGAGCATTCGGAGGAAACAGTACCGAGATGGGTTGAAGATAGGATTCACATTGAGCCGAGATGGGGCTGAGTTGACCTGTTCCAACTCGGCTCCATTTCGGCTTCATGTTAATCCTATCTTCATCCTATCTGGGTTTTGTCTCCTCCCTATCTTCGCTTCTTCGGGGTTGCCTAACTGGAACACATGATGAGCGCACGTTGGAGAGGGGCTTCAGTCGGTCCCAATGCCTTGCCAGTGCCTTGCTGCGTTGCCATGCCTTGCCCCATGCATTCACACCCTCCACCGTTGCATTTCTAACTGAGCAGCTTCGGCTGGGATTACTATACTTGTCTGTAAGACCCTATAGGTACCGCTAGGTTCGCGCCTTCTATACCCACGTGGGGGAAGGAGTTTCAGCGGCACGCCGTCCGATCTGGCTCCACTCGGGGACACCCGTACCTCATGATGTGTATTGTTAGGAGCAGCTGAAAGTCCATAAGGCATGAGAGTAGAGGCGTTGGCGATGCGATGGAGAGTGTGTGTAGTGCGTGAGGCAGGTTCTGGCGACGCTGGGGGTGCTGGCGGGCGCCGAAGGGCACGAAGCGACGCGGCAGCGTCCAGTGACACCGGCGGAAATGCGTGTAGTGTGTGTTGCAGATACCGCCGATGCTATTTGCATGGACGGGCGCTTTCCTCGGCGTAAAGAGGCGCGGCGGTGATGGCCAGCGACATTGGCCGTCTACTACTCTCAATGGATTACAAATACGCGAAGCACGGAGCTACCACTGTGGCCCTTATGGGACAAGGTAGAATCGCCGAAGACCTGGACAATCCCCGTGGGAATGCCTCTTCGACGGGCTCTGGCCCGATGTCCCAGGATGGGAGGATGAGGGCTCGCGTATATGACGGAATTCCTGAACCACGTGGAGAGGCTATCTTAGCTGCGCCTCATCCTTCCTCCCCAAACCTGGCACACGGGTCGGCGCTTCAACATAAGGCGAGCGGCGCTATATGGCAGATGGCACCGCCGCCTCGACGGTACCGGCGGGTAGATCGGTACGACAAGGACGGGCGTAATCTGATTGTCTGGGGGCTTTCAGAACGCGCCAATCTACAGGAGATCGCCTCCAAAATGAGCGGTCTTGGTCTGGTGGTCCCGGTAATGGAGTGGCAAGGCCAGCGAATGTTTCGTCACCTGGAGCTGGTCTACGAGGACGATGACAGCAGGCAGACGGCGTTGCAGCAACTCAAACATCTCAAATTCTTCGGCAGAGGGGTCAATGTGGCCCTTGGGCGCAGGTTCAGGGACAGGGAACGTGTCCGAAGGCTTATTCGCATCCATCTGCGTGGGGAAGCGGCGGTCCGGAAGGAGGAAGCTGCGACGGGATATCGCGTCTTGCCTCTGCATGAAGAATGTGTCGATGATGTCCAGGTGGTGTCTTCGGAATTGGCTGCCGATGCACCTAAGTGTGTGTCTGAGTGTGCTGATGTGCATGTGGTGCCCCTGCATTCGGCGGCCAGTGCAGTGGGGGACCAACCTGCGCAAGCACCTGCAGAGGGGGGCAGCACGAGGGCGGAAGCCAAGCGCGGCCGTCGGGTCCGGAAACGAGCCAAGAAGCACCGCTCCAAGCAGTTCGATACCGGCTTCAAGCTACTCGTCGCGAGTCACAACTGGCAGGGTAAAACGGGATACGACAACGTAGGCACGGCGGAATGGGCATCATTCTACAACCACGAGGGCTGGCTAGTCATCGGGGCTCAGAAGCACCGCATGGGCAAGAAGCAACTTTCCAAATGCAGCCTGGATGGATTCCGGATTTTTGGAAAACCTGCGGAGGTCAGCGAGAAAAATCGCTGCAAGGGTGGGGTTCTATTCGCGGTGGCTAACTTCCTTGGTCCGTATTGCAACCTGGTGTCAGCCCCCGTCGACCACCGGCAGCAAGTGTGGCTGCGTATCGCCTCGGGTGTTACCGGCGCTCAGGATATCTATGTGGGCAACACTTTCCCCAGGAAACGCAGGAAGAAGAGTCGTCAGAGGCGTATGCGGCCTGGCAGGCAGCTATAGCTTTTTTTGGAGCCAAAGGTCTTGTGGTCACGGTGGCGGATGCCAACGCAAAGCTTGGGCCGGCATGCAGCCGAAAAGAGGGCATCGTCGGTCAGCACGGGGAGGTCGATGATAAGGGAGCACCGGTACGTTCGGAGAACGGCAAGAGACTCGCGGCTGTCCTCGTCGCTTCGGGCCTGCGAAATCTGAGCGGCTTCTCGTGCCCAGTGGAAGGGTCCTACTGGTGGTCCCGGCGTGAGCAGCGCGGCATGGGCACAGGCAAGCACCTCGATTACATCTGCGCGTCGCCTGGCTTGGCATCTGGAGCAAAGTTCGGAGTATGCGAAGATGATCTTGATACGGACCACAAGGCAGTATGGGCCGAACTGACGTGGAGCGGCCAGCGCCGGCCAAAGCGGGCTGCGAAACCTTACAGGTCCTTTCGTGTTGATAAGCTTATTGGTGCTGGTGTCTCGGGTAATGATCACGCTGCGAAGCAAGCGCTGGATTATCTACGCGACAAGTTCGATGACGTATTCCAGCATTGCCTACAGAAGCTTGGAGTACATCAGCTGCCTGAGCTTGACCTATCGGTGGTGCCGACAGCCAACGGGTGGTAGATGACGTCACCGAGCGAGTGGCGCAGTCCTTCCGAATGGCGGCGCACCGGGTCCTTGGCTCCAGATGTATACGACCCCGTTTCACCAACAATTGGTTCGACGGGGAGCTAAAGGAGCTCATTCAGCAGCGCCGGGAGGCCTACGCAGCATACAGGAGGGATGAATCGAATGCGGAAGCCCGTCTGAATTGGCTACGGCTCCGCAAGCAAATTCGGAAGGTAACTCGGGCCAAGAAGTCCGCCTCCTTCAAGCAAGTGCAGGAAGAAGCGGTCAAATGTCAACGCGAGCAATCCTCAAAGCGCTTTTGGCTACTCGCGAAGCGGCTTGGCGGGGCACGCAGAACGAAGGTCTCCGCGCCGGTGCAAAGGGAGGATGGCTCACTGGCGTGTACGCTGCCGGAAAAGGTCGCGCGGTGGGAGGAATTTCGGAAAAATTTGGTGAAGCCACGGGAAAATCCGGCAAGTGCGGCTGTTGTGGTGGAGTGCTGTGCAGAAGCAGGCTCGCTGGAGTGGGAGGAAGCCGAAGCTAAGCGGCAGTTCCACTGGAACGATCGCTTCAGAGATGAGGTGGCCCGGGCTATGAAGGAGCACGAAGTAGGTGAAGACACTTGCGAAGAGCTGGACAAGCCGTTCACGCAAGAGGAGGTCCTTGCAAGGCAACGTGCCCTGAATAACCACAAAGCTTGTGGCGAGGACAAAGTGAAGAACGAGATGCTCAAGTATGGCGGCGCCTACATCAATGGCTACTTAACGCAGTACTTCAACTGGATTCGAGAAGCC
The DNA here is from genome assembly GCA_019918135.1 of Paulinella micropora. Classification (NCBI taxonomy): domain Eukaryota; phylum Cercozoa; class Imbricatea; order Euglyphida; family Paulinellidae; genus Paulinella; species Paulinella micropora. The sequence goes on from WBZZ01002800.1 coordinate 200,322, forward strand.
GAGAGGACTCCAAAAGCTTGGGGCAAGGGAATCATCGTCAATATCCCCAAGGGTGGGGATCCTACGGATCCTGACAACTGGAGGGATATCTCGATTATTAGTTGCCTTGGTAAGCTGTATCTGTCCTTATTAGCTACTCGTCTAACGCTCTTCGTGGATGGCCCGGATAAGCTACGTCCAGAGCAGGGAGGGATCAGGTCTTTACCCTTTGGCAGAGGTTGAAGGGGCGTCAGCAGCAGAAGCGGGAGTCGTATGTCCTGTTCGTCGATCTACGCAAGGCTTTCCCGTCTGTTTGGAGAGATGGTCTATTTGAGAGGCTCTGGAAGCTGGGTGTAAGGGGCAAGTTCTGGCGCACGCTACGCAGGTGCTACGAGCAGACTTCGTCGCAAGTGCTAGTTGATGGAGCACTCACCCCCGAAGTACTGGAGGGTGTAGGCGTCCAACAGGGGTCCCCTCTCTCTCCCACACTCTTCAACGTCTTTATGGATGAGCTGTGTGATCGGCTGGCGAGTGCCCTCAAGATCACGGATGTGAAGCGGCTGAACGACATCAAGGCACTTCTATACGCGGACGACGTGGCCCTCATCGCTCACAGTCGCACCGAGCTCCAGAAGATGGTCAATGTTGTGGCCAAGTTCGCGGAAGATTACCGGCTGGAAGTCAACTTGAAGCCCGGCAAGACGGAAATCATGCCCATTTACACGTCGAGCAAGGCGAAACGACCAAGTATCAGGGAGCGAGGTGAGCCCGTGGTGTGGTTTCGCGGCCAGAAGCTTTGTGTCACCAGTCAGTACAAGTACCTGGGAGTGGTTATCACCGACGACCTGAAGTTGAAGGAGCAGGCCCTGCGGGCTACGCGTGTCACTGAAGTCGCCACCGCAGGTTGGTACTCTTTGTGGTGTGCATGTGAGATACAAGCTAGGTATCGTCTCATGTGCTGGAATCAACTTGTGGGGGCCAAGCTGAAGTACGCCTTCGATGTCTGGCGTGCCCCCGTATCGCAGCTCACCAAGCTGGAGGCAGCAATGCTGCGCCCCATGAGGATGATTCTCGGCATCAGCCCTAAGACAAGCAAGTGGATTACACTCTTTCTGGCGCGCTCTTTGAGTGCGGAGCGTTTGCGGCGGGCGGCGCAACTGAAGTTCTATGGACGGCTGCGTGTTCTACCGGAGGAGCGATTTCCTGTCATCGCATCTCAAGTCAAATCCGACTGGACTGCGGAGGCCGAAGGCGCTATCAGGGACTCAATGGATCTACAACAAGGGCTTCAGGAGCTCCTAAATAGCTCAGAGAAGGACCTCGAGGGTTGGAGTTCGACTGTGGACAAGTGGGCCCTTCAGCAGGACGTCAAGATGGTGCAGCAACTGATGTGGGACAAGCGAGAGGCAGGCAGCGATCTTACTGATGGCCTGCGAGTCATCCTAAGACAAGTCTTTGGAACTAAGGAGTTCCCAAGATGGGTAGCCCTTGATGATGCGCATTATAATCTGCTTCGGAGAAGGTTGCTCAGCTGCAACAACCGCCTTCGGTTGTACCGCAGCAAGTTGGTCAGTGGCATGTCCCCTCGCTGCTTCTGTTGTCATGATGATGTCAATGAGTCCCTTGCGCACTTCTTATGGGATTGCCCCATGCATGAGGGGAGACGTAAGCAGCTGTTGCTGAGTATGCAGAGGCTCGGTGGCATGGCTGTGGGGGGTGCTGAGAGGGATGGAGGGAGTGAGGAGGGTGGTGAGGTCGTAGGTGGTGAGGTTGTGGTGGAGGATGTGTTGCTTGGGCGGGAGCGGGAGGGCTCTGTGCGGCAGGATTGGGATGATATGTCGCCTGTGGATCAATCACGATTGTTTTGTAAGCTTTTTCAGGGGAAGTCGCGCGTCCGCAGTAACTTTAGGCTTGCTGCGTTGTTAGGGGTTACAGCGTTGCGTCCCCCTCCAAAGTTGGATGTGTTGTTTGGATCATATGTGTCTGAGTGTTGGTCTGCTAGGGAGGGTAAAAGGGAGGAGCTTGGGGTGGAGGATGGGGGCGAGGAGGTGATTGACCTCACTGAGGTTCCATCAGCTTCTGTCCCACCCTCTCCCCCAAGTGACGTTGATGTTGCGCGGCGCGGCCGTCCGCGCAGTGTGGACGTCCTGGCTAGAGAGAGGGGTTCGGGAGCGCAGCGTAGTGTCTCCGAGTTCTTCTC
>WBZZ01002800.1:207500-210000 GCA_019918135.1 Paulinella micropora
ATAAATTTAGCGGAATTATTAATACTAGTGAGTGAGATTAAGGAAGTTAACCGTGCCTTCATAATAAATTTAGCGGAATTACTAGTGACGGTGAGATTAAGGAAGTTAACGTGCCACGTGAGATACAACATGAAATAGTCTAAGGATTAGTGTTGAACTTCGAATTGAAAATCAAAAATCACTTGAACAATAGAATTTGGACTCGATGGATGATTTCAAATTTTGAACAACTAGCCTCCGAGTCAGATGATCCGATTAAGGAAGTTAACGTGCCACGTGAGATACAACTTGAAATAGTCTAAGGCGCATGATTAGTGTTGAACTTCGAAATGAAAATCAAACATCACTTGAACAATAGAATTTGGACTCGATGGATGATTTCAAATTTTGAACAACTAGCCTCAGATGATCCGATAGCCTAAGTTATTGTATATATAATACTAATATGCAGTTCGAGTCAAGTTTATGGTGACCGGCGTCAGTGGCTCGGACAAGTTAATCGGTGGCATCTCACCGTTGACACGATGATTAACTTGAAATCTTGACTCTGAATAATCATTAATTGCAGTGCATTCATTCAAAAAAGGATGGTTGACATATATTATTGTACTAGCCTAGTCAGTAGTAGTAGCTATTAATACTGTAGTACTGACTACTCAAGTTGAATAGTTAAATATGTTAGATAATAAATGAGCGTCAAGTTAGAACTGAACTGTTAGACCACTATTATCTTTGAGTAACTCAGCATGCTCATTAAAAACTCGGAGGCCTCATGGTCTGCCTCAGTTGCCAGCCTCCAACTGACTTGCAGTGGGCATCAGGGATGAGGGCGTGAAGGTGGGAATTGCTTTTTACGCAATCACTCTTCAGTTTAATAAAACCTTGCCGATTGTAGTGGGAAGTCAAAGTGTGACAGGGAAAATGGTAAAAGCAGGGTGACTGGCTCTTCAGAGTAACTGCATAAGAACGCTGAATGAGGCTTTAAATGGGGAGCATGAGGGCAAGGAACTTGCCACGGTAACCGAAGGTCACCTGTGGAAGAAACAAAATTAAGGCAAGTCCGACTGAGGCTGAGGTCAGTTTGAAAAAAAAAAAAAAAAAAAAAAATCAAGAATATGATATCCACAATACTTAATTAAGAGTATCCCCATGAAGCAAGTGTCTCCAATTCGCGAGTTTCTTGGACGAGGTGCGAGTGCACTTCGAACACCGTGCGAAGTTGCCTCAGTGCGTTGTCTACGTTTGTTACGTAGCCTCTCAGCTGTAGCTTGCGAAGGCAGCCAGTGCAGAGCAGCAGCGGAGTAGACTCCAAGGCAGAGACAAAATCGTTATTGTTAAGCAAGCACAGGTAGTTCTCACAGGCTTCCAGACCAGCCAAAGCCCGTACAGCAAGATGACAAAGTAAGACAGCCTCGGAATGCTGGTATTGTTGCGAGGATCGATAGAACTCATCGAGCTTGTAAACACTCAGCGCGGACCAATCTGTACCTCGCGCAGTGAAGGTCCATTTTATACCAAGCTTTCTTTTGGAGGGCGACGATTCCTCAATCGAATTCGCTACCATCCAGATATTGTGACTGGAAAACGGCAAGTCTGCGGTCCGACGTAATTGATCGAGGTCGGAGATGTACTTACGATCGATTATTCCTTTAGGATAGGGGATGCCCCCGCGTAGTAAGCAAGGTCTTGAAGGCTTGCGTTTGGCAGAAAGCACGTCAAGATTTGTCGCACAAAATCCATCGATACCCCCAGTTGTTCTTCACGCCTGCGAAATTGATCTGAAGTTACAGCTAGCACTTTGATCACTTCCAGTTTCATCGGTTCAGGCAATGTCCGCGGATTATTCTTCGGTTGATTTTGCTGCAAGTGCTCCAACACAGTCGTTGTTTGCCACTCGCAGCTGGAACTCGTTACTCTCCCGTGCTTGGAAGAAGGCGCTTGGGCGTGTATTGCAACGATCCTTGCGGGCCCGCAAGCGCTTGCACCTGTTTACATGTATGTATGCATGCGTGCATGTATCTATATTTTAGCATCAGTGTTTATCTACATCTTATCATCGGTGTATTTATGTGTATGTATGGATATATAAATGGATATATAAATGTTACATGCTTCAAAATGCATATGTGTATATTCATGTGTTTGGGTATGTATGCATACCTGTTGTCTTCTTCCGTTGCCGCTTGAGCTAAACCCGACATGCGAAGCAGCCATTGGTCATCTCCCTGAGTTAATAAGGATAAGGTTGCAGATAGCCTGAAGGAAGCTGTTGTGGGAACAGGAGAGCGTCAGGAGCTGTAAAATTATAATGACCAACAATCCAACGTTGTCTCACCTGAGTTGAGAAGGTTGGAAAACGGTAAGGCGCCAAGCTCGCCCAGCCATCTATGGAATTACATTCTCCCATCACATTCTCCAGCCACAGACAGACAGACAGACAGACTGACAGGAGCACAGGCAGACAGACAGGCAGGCAGAGGCAGACAGACAGACAAACAGA